>RCTD01000042.1:0-193152 GCA_014898415.1 Stromatinia cepivora | reverse complement strand
ACCCTAACCTACCTAACCCTAACCCTAACCCTAACCCTAACCCTAACCCTAACCCTAACCCTAACCCTAACCCTAACCCTAACCCTAACCCTAACCCTAACCCTAACCCTAACCCTAACCCTAACCCTAACCCTAACCCTTGGGTGGTATAAAATTCACGGGCTACCTTTCGGGTGGTATAAAATTCACGGGCTACCTTTCGGGTGGTATAAAATTCACGGGTTACCTTCCGGGTGGTATAAAATTCACGGGTTACCCTCCGGGTGGAATAAAATCTGATGGGTTACCCTTTGGGTGGAATAAAATCTGATGGGTTACCCTTTGGGAAAGGTTAATTCTTTTATTATTATTAATATTATTAAATTAAAAATAATACTAAAATCTTAAAGAAATTCTAATAAATATAAATTCTAAAGTTTATATTATATTCATTGAAATTTTATTATAATACTAATAATATTAATTATATTTAAATTCAGTTTTATAAAATCTATATATTTTAAGATTTTTCTATTTTATATTTGATTCCTTATTTTATTCAATTCTTAATTCATTTTTTAATTTAATTCTTAATTTAATTTTATATTTAAATTCAATTCAATTTTATATTCAAATTTTTATAATACTAATAAATTAAAATCGAAATTATACTTTTGGTATTTTACCAAAAGTTATATTAATTCTTTATCAAAATTTATGATTTTAAAATTAATACAGATCAATCAATTCAAAAGATAATTTTAATCAGATTTCGAATAATTATAATTCAATTGAATCTCTATTGAATTCTTTTTTCAGATTTTCAAAAAGCTCAAAATTGAAATATAAAGGAATAGTGACCAAATGATGACTTTTTTGACTGGGTCACCATCCCCTTGTCGAAATGGGTCACCACTCCCCTGTCGAAATGGGTTATCACCCCCCTGTCGAAATGGGTCATCACCCCCCTGTCGAAATGGGTCACCACCCCCCTGTCGAAATGGGTCACCACCGGTGGTGACCATCAAAAAAATCCTAGGAATAATAGTTAGGATTTCGATTCTACAAATCTATTCCAAAATTTCTATTAGAGATTCTATAATATAAATAATGATTAATACTTACTTCTTTATTTTTAAAGATCTAATACAAAAGTTGGGTATTCTATTCTTTCATATTATATTATTTTCATCAGATTCAAAAAGGCCTTCCTCTCCCTAAGATTCTTTTACTTTATCTTTTTCGTTTTCATCAATATTTATAATTTCATTCTCATTAAAGAATTCTTTTTTTAACCTTTTCTTTTCAATTTGATCTATTATTTTGAATAATATCTTTCAAGGAATATTTAACGATTTTTGGAATTTATCAATTTTGTTTTATTCTATTGATTTGGATTTTTTAGATGATCGGTTTTGTAATCTTAAGGTTTTTTTTAGATTAAGTAATTATATTAATATTGATAATTTCCCTTTCTTAATAATTAATATTATTTACAAATATACTCTTTACAATTTCGATATTAGAGACTCCGAGATTCGGCAAATTATCTTTAGTATTAAATTTCTTCAATTGCTTCTTTTATTGATCAAGCCTATAAGTTTTTGTATATATTTCAATTTGATAGTTTTTTAGGAAATTCTTTTATTTAAAGATTGAAAAAGAATTAGGATATCCTTTAGAATCAAATATAAAAACTCTATATTTATTATAATGATATAATTCAGTATTAATATTATCGATCTTTTTAAAACAATTTTGTTTTATAATATAACCATTATTATAAAAAGGTTTTTCAAAGCAATAATAATAAAGATAATCCTTTTTGTAAACTTTATTCATATCAAGAAAAATCCCTTTTTGTTTATCCTAAATAGAATAATTATTATATCTTGTATTATTTTTTCAATGAATAATTTGATATTATAATAATGAAAAGGATAATTTCGAATTCTTTATACCTTTGATTCTCACCTTTAAATGATTTATACTGAACTTATTCAAAAGATCAATGATTTCATTTATAATATCCTTTATCTTTTATCCTTAAAAATAAGGTTTTGTATTAATATTGAAGATAAATAAGGTTTTTATATATTTATATACAATCTGGAAAACAATAATTTGATGAGATTTAGATCTTTTATAAATTCGGGCGATAGAATCCTTAGAAAAGCATTATTTGTAGATTTCATCCATTATTCTTTTGAAATTTATAAAAGTAGGATTATCAAAATCAATTTTAAATTGTTTAGTAATCTTCTTTCCCATTTAGGCATATAGACCATACAAGAACATCTTTTCAGTTTCGAATTCGGTGATTATATGATTATTAATAAATTGAATAATTGAAAATGCGAATTTGATAATATAATCCTTCATTATTATTAGGTTTACATTATAATCCCCTTTATTCTTATTACATTAATTATCAACAAATTGATCAAGAAAATCTCAAGTACCTATTATTTGCTAAATATCATAATCGCGAAAGCATTAGAGTAATATTGATTTCAATTTTTCTTTTCAATTATATCTAATAGAGTTATATTTTGGTATAAATTTGATTTAGATAATAATAGTATAATCATAGTATCAAGGAAATCGAATTCGTATTTCTTTATCAGATATATTGTAATCAATTTGTAAGGTATCCCAAATTGTAAAGAAATCAGATATATCGATTCTATTGAAAATAGAAGCAACAGTATTCCTAATATATAATATAATAGAGAATATATATACATAATCCTTAATACAAACAGCAAATAGAATTTTTGACAGATTTTATTATTATTAATTTACTTCTTTTTCTTTTTTGATTTTCTTTATTTTTTTTTCTTTTTTAATAAGATTTTCATTATTATCAATAGAAAGTTTTTCGATGAATTCAAAAAGATTAATAATTAGAGTAATAATATTATCCTTTAATCCTTAAAGAATATTTTGTAGAAGATTTAATTTTATAAATAATTCAAAGTTATCCATTATATTATTATGATTTGATTGAAAAATATTTGATTCATTAAAGTCTGATTCAATATTTAACTCTTGATAGTTTTCAATATTTATAATTTTCTTTTAATAAATTTCCAAAAGAAAGGAAAAGATATATATAATCCTTCCCAAGGTTTTCCTTCTTTTAAAAAAACATATAAATCTCAAATCCTTTAATTAAAAGTTTTTTAAAATATATCTTAAATTTTTGATTATCGATATCAAGGATAGTAATTTAATATATTATACTCAATCCTTCTTATTACTTCAATATACATTTAGATATTCAAATAGCTTTAAAGGTATATAAAACGTTCAAGGTCCTTCAATATGATTGGTTGTATTCAATCAAAATCGTTCTCAGAATTAGAGTTTTCTTGTTCACAGAGATAAATGATTTGTTTACAAATAAGGACTTTATTATATTTGGAGTTTTAATATACTTTTAATATTATTAATTATATCCCCGAATAGAATCTTCATCGATATATTCCTTTCAAAATGGAAAATAGAATAATAGTTCTATTGAAAAATGATTCGTTTTCGATATAATAGATAAATATAAATAAAGAAACTTCGATAATCAAAACTTCCTTATTTAAAACTTAACAATCCTATATTTTTGAAAAAGTTATTCTTTCAAGATCAATCCCATCCCTTCATCTACAAATTATTAATTCTACTTTCTTTTCAATTATAATTTCTTTACAAACATATTTGTATAATATAAACCATACAATTCGAATCCTATATAGATCATTATTATAGAAAAAATAGATCGAGATATATATATCCCGATAATATATTGCAAAGAAAAATAAAAATTGGAATTAATCAGATTATATTATAAAAACTTTAAATAGTAAAATTAATAGATTTAAATAATAATTTGGGTTATATATAAATAGAGTACAAAAAGATTAATAGAAAAACGATTGATTTCTTTTAAGGAAAAGGGAACAAAGCCCTTTCTTATATCTAACTACGAAGAGTTATATGACTATATAACTACGAACTAGCTATATATTAGGCCTTGATATCCCAACTTTCTCACAATATAATAACGAAACTTTTTAATCAATTCATCAAAACAAACATTAAGTTTATATTCGACAAGGTATACCAAAATATATTCAATATCTTAAAGAAAAAGTTCATTTCCATTCTATTCCTATAATATTATAATCATCGATTCCCTTATATACACGAAATAGATATATTCGATAAAATAATTATTAATATATTATCATAACAATATAATAAAGATTAATTACCCATAATTTATTTCTCCAAAATCATAATTATTATTAAACTAAATTACAAAGTTTATAATAAAGAAATATTATTAATCATTCAATCTTTTAATTATTGGAAAATAGAATTCGTTAATTCATTATATAAAATCAAAATTCATATTGATTATAAAACTCTCGAATATTTTATAATTATCAAAACTTTCAACATCTAATAAACTCGCTAAATAAAAGTATTAACTGATTACAATTCTATTATTATATATCATTTTAAAAAGATAACTTTTTCATTAACATTTTAATTTATTAGATTAATAAATTAAATCTTTAAAATTATATCAAAAAGAAAAATTGCCTTTAATAATTTATTAAAAATAATCAAATTAATATCGAAATCATAAAAAAAGTCTTACAAAAGCATTATTCAAACAAAATAATGATTATTAATATTGATTTAAATAAAATCATTTTTTAATTCGATCTAATTCATTATATTATCGAAATAAATAAAACTATAGATAGTTTATTAATATTCAAAATATAAATTACTCAAAATTACAAGTATATATTATTTCAAAATGATCTTTTACTCTACAATAATCATTTAATAATACCCGATATCAATAATCTTCAAATTTATTTAATTCACAAAGTTTATAATTCTATTTTCATTACTTATTTTAATACAAACAAAATCTACCTTTTATTATCTTAATAATATTATTAATCCAAAATATATAAAATTATAATCAGATATATATACAATTGTTGCATCTACAAATACAATTCCGTTTTATATAATCATACCCTTGATTTCTTACATCTATTTCTAATTCTTATTCAAATATAATAATATATTATTTTAGATTACTACAACTTTAATAAAAATAAATATAAATATAACAATATTCTAATTATTATTAATCAATTAACAAAACAAATTATCTCTATATTTTATTATAAATCAATCAATATTTGAATTCAAATATAATTATATCTTTATTATATATACCGATATTATAATTCCTTTAATATTATAATATCAAATTACAACCTTCCATTCATATTATAATTCTGAAAGGAATTCAGTTAAACCCTAAGAACCGATTTTAAATTATTTATTATTCATTATCTTCAAACCAATAATCAAATTGAAATCTATAATCAATATTTTTAATAATAATTAAAACCGTTTGTTAATTATTATTAAAATGATGAATCAAAATTCTTATCTATAATGGATTATATACAATCCACTCTTTTATATAACTCTTTAGAAGGGTTTATACTTTATAAAACTTTATACAATTATATATTGAGATATTTATAAGAATAAAAGGAAAATATTAATAAATAAATAAATAATATAAATATATACAATATCTATATATATATAGAATACAATAGATTGATTTTTATATAAATAAAAGAAGATTTATTATATATCTAAATTAAAATATCGAAATCTATAAATGTTTATCAATATAAAATCGATTTCGACATTAAAAATTATATATAATTCAATATAAAAAGTTATTTTATTCAAAAATCATTCAAGAAACTAAATTTCTTAATTCAAAGAAGATTCAAAATTATTAATCGATCTAAAGATTCTTTCAAATTTGAATTTCTAATTATGATAAAAATTCATTCTATTTTCTCTTCAAATCGATTACACAAAATATACAACAATCCTTTTTTTAATCAAATATTCAAACTATCTCTATTTATTAATATAACTAATAATTCGGAATAGAAAATAAAAAAAATCCTAATAATAAAAAAAATACAAAAAACCCTATTATACAAAATCTTATAGTTTAATAATGATATTGATCTCACCTAATATCCTACTTCCGATTTTAAAATACCATTATATCTTTTGCGCGATTTTCATTTAATCAATTCAACATTATTCAATTCTTCTAATCAATTATTTGATTAAATAAGGTTTTATAAAAATAGAAAAGATAATTATAATTATATAAATAATGATTCATTTATAAAATCAAGGAAAAGAAAAATATTCTTCAATTCAACAAATTAAATATTATGATTTTATAATAATATATATATATATAATCACGAAAAAATCAAAAACCTATACAAATTCGAAGGAATTTGATCGTATATACATATAACTCGAATTCCTTATAATAAATGAATTACTATCATCAAGATAATACGAAGATAATATATTTAAAAATTTATATCTATTATTATTTCAAAAATTATACAAAAGAAAAACTTAAATATAATAAAAACGAAATATAATATCATTTCTATCGATTTTGATTAATTTGATTAATTTGATTAATTAATTGATCAATTTAATCAATTTGATTAATTAACCTGATTAATTTCGGAATTGATTATATTAATTATTTATTATCATTATACTATAATTCAATCCCCTTCTCTTTTCTATTAAAACTTTTTCCTTTCAAAGATTTTCTAAATCAAAAAGAATACGAATCAACATTAATTTACTCAATTGATGAATAATTTGATCAATTAATTAATTCATTCGTTATTTTGATCAATTTAATTAATTATTTTGATTAATTTGATCAATTTCCAATAAATTGATTAAATCAATCAAAAAGATCAATCTAATTGATTTAAGATTTATAAACCTTTGTGAAATCTGATTTTGTTGGAACACATGACTGACGAAACACGTGACACCATCATGTGTTTCCCCTACATCGTAAATGGGATGGCAGCGTCTATATAGATTAATAGAACCCTGTTATACAAAGGGGTTAGATAGAATAATAGAATTATTTTTATTCTATATATATTTTGTGTATACATCTCTTTACAAAATCTATCCAATATTGATCAATGATTAATAAGATTCAATTATAGAACGGTAAGGTTAAATCTAATAAAAAGAGATATCTTTTGAAAAAATGAATAAGATTATATTAGATTAAGTTTATGTATAATCTATATAGAAGAATTAGAATATTATATTCTTTATATTATTTTCTTCGAAATATATGTTAAGAAGGGATCTCTAATTATAATTGATTTTTTCAGGATAATTTGATTTTATATTGATTTTATTTGTGTTTATTATATTCTTGTATATGCTATATAACAAATCTATTCGATATAATATGATATCGAATTATAATATTCAATATAATTTTTCCAATCCTTGAATCATTTCTGTACAAAATAGATATTGAATTTTAAAGGAAACAATTGAATCCAAATTTAGAATTCATTGAATCCTAAGTGAATATTGATATAATTATATGATTTATCAATTCGCAATTCAGAAGATATAAAGGGTAAAAATTATAGAAAGAATTTCAAGAGTGGTATGAAGGCTGGACGGATATTATATTCAAAATTGTATATTACGAAGCTCTCAAATTTGTATGAATTCAATTCATTTTGTATGGCTTTTAGGTTTGATAAACAAAAGGGAATAATAGTTATGCAAAAGTATTTGTTGAATTTATTTCGAAAGATAAATCAAACGAATATATAAAAGAAATTCAAAAAGAAATAGATTGATTGAAAGAAGAATATATGGATATATATGAAATCATTGTATTAAGGAAATCGATCAAAATTCAAGTTTCATTTATACCAGAGTTTTTTGAGCAAATACGATAAAATGAATAATAGTAATAAAATCAAAATCAATTCTTTTTTGATTCTATAATATTAGATTGTATAATAAAGCAGAATATACCTTATACAGCATATGGATGAAATCTTCTTCCGGATCTTATGAAAATATATAATAATAATGAATTCAAATATAACGGCGGGGAATATGATTTTCTGAATAAGAAACTATAGATATTCTATAAACTTTATAGCAAAATCGAAATTTATATAAATGAATATGAAATAGCGTTTTCGATAATATTTTAAAACTTTGTGTTATTATTCTATTTCGACAAAATTAATAATAGAAAATTGAAATTCAAAGAAATAATTATATTTACGAAAATGTATTTTGAAATAGAAGAAAGATATCAAAAATATCTTATTGAATAGTATAATATAATATTTCTATAGATTATATGAAAGTATTTTGACAAATCATTTTCGGAATAATTGGAAAAGCTCTTCGATATATTTCGTATATTGTAATATGGATTGGTAGATTTATATTAATCAAAATTGATGTTAAAAGATTAGATTATAAATATTTATTATGATATTCTTGAATACAATTTTGTTTTGCTATATTCTATTATGATATATGAAGGCTTTTGTATTGATCTTTAAAATGTTATTAGTTAAGTTGAAAGAATGTAATTAACGAATATCTATATTATAGATTCGATGATTAATAATCTATTAGGTATAGAAATATATTGGATGGATTATATATATGATAATTGAGGTTTATATAGAAATCGAGGATAATATAGAGTTCGATTAAAAGGCAGATTCATCCTCTTTCGTTTATATTTATTAACAAATTCATTAAAAAGATTTCAATACTTTCAAATATTATTATATATGTTAATTCAGAAATGCTTTGTATGTAAGTAATCAGGATGTTGATTGATAAATTATACGAAAAAGAAATGGAAGACGAAATTCAATTAATATATAGTAGAATAAAAAATAGATGAAGAAATATTTGAGTAATATTTTTTGAAATATAAAGGTATATTTGAATTACAATATAAAAAGAATGAAATATTAGAAGAAGATGATATTTTCGAATATCTTCAAATTGAATCTTCAAATAATCAAATGATTCAATTCGAAATATATTTCATTGAAATAGGTTCTATTAATGGAGTGTATATTACAGAATTATTAGGGAGATAATCATTGATGTATATATACCTATAAAATAATAAATTCAATTAATTGTACGAAAAGTACGAAAAGAGCGATAATTCAAATGAAGTTTTCCAATTTCAAGATCGATATTCAACAAATATATTTCAAGGTATCATTCCAGATACAAATATATCAGAAATATCAATAGTAAGGGAATTTTAGGTACAGGTATTAGAAAAAGAAAAAGGTATTTTATATACAAAAGGTATTAAGTATAATATCAAATTCGGAAAAGAAACTGTATGATTGTAAGGAGATATTATTGTTCAAATATTAATTAGAATTATTATATTTTTTATTGTACCAATAAATACTTTATTTTTTATATATATATAGGATATAGATCGTCTATATATTATACTCAATAATATATCAAATGTACTAAAATAAGGTAATAAGATTATTTTTATTGTACAAAAATAGGGATATCTTTTTATATTTTTTGATTAAATAAAAAAAATAATAATATACCATTATTTGACAGAAACTGAATTTTGATAGATACATCGAAGATTCGGGTATCCCTCTATACGAAAACTTATTAATATATTCAATCGTACAGGGCATATAGATATTGACTTTCAGACGATCGAGAAACTTAACAAAGTGTGCAAACATTGTCAGCTTCATACGAAATCCCCAGAATATCACCTCCACAGAATGTACAAAAAACAAATGATGAATACAATCAACTAATTGCTGCAATTCAAGATAATCAAGATCTATCAGAAGTATTTATCACAAAAAAGAAACAAAAAGTATTGGATTTTGCAATTGATCTTTGTATGAAAGAGATTATTATAATTGAAGAATAATTATTTGAAGTTTTGCAAATATAAAAGATCAATAATTTAATTGCAAAAAATGTTTTTGAATTCATTAAATATAATTTCCTTATATATATTAGGAAATTGTTTAATTTATATTTTGTAAATGAAATCAAGGGATATATAACAAATTCTCTATACGAAAAATTATGTTTAATTATTTAAATATATAATAATTCTGGAAAAGAAACAATATTGATATAAGCATCTACAATTCAAAGATTAAGTTAAAGAATCATTATAACTTTAACTTCAATATTAAAATCAATAGGTATTAAGTTTATAATATGAAATATTATATAGACATATATATAATTAAAAATACCTTTGAATTATATTGTATTAGTAAATTTATTAAAAGAATTTTAAGGTAAATATACAAAGGGTATAATTATAATAGTCAAAAAGCTATTGTATGGTATTGCAGAAATAGGAATATATTGATGGGCAACCTATTGGAAATACTATTAAAAGAGATTGAATATAATTATATTATTATATGATTTTTATTTATTAATTTCGAATTCAAAGAATATACAATTCGGAATTGTAAGAATGTAAATAGATGATATCTTTATTTTTATAGATAAGCAATTTCTAAAATTAGAAAACAAAGAATTGATTGATATAAATATCAAAGTTAAATCAGGAGAATATCTTATAAATAATATTCTATTAATATTTAATGGATATATAATATAATATATAGAAAACAATCTTATATTTATATAAAAAGATCAAGAAAAGAAGATCGGAAAGGTTAACAATTCAGAATAATATTGGAAACAAAAAGTTAAAGGGGTATATATTATTATAATTTGTTAATCAGAAGTATTATACAATTTATCAACTATTATATAATATCAAGATCTATTAAACGAAAATATCAAATTGTTTAATAAAAGATTAAATTGGTAAATGAAAAACCTTAATCAAGGTTTTCATTTCATTTCCTTTGAAAAAGATTGTATGAAATTATTCATTTTTGTTGATAGATTCTTTATCAATAATAAGGATTTAAATAATCAAATAGGATTCGTTATTTTATTTATGAATGAAAATATATCAAATGAAAATATCTTCGAAATAAGAGGCAATATTATTTATTATAGTAATACGAAAAGTAAGAGAATTATATGTAGTGTATTAGTATCCAAAATATATGAAATAATAATAGAAATAGATATCGATTTTATAATATAATTTATCTTACAAATTGTTATCTTACAATTTGATATTTTTGATATCTCAATCGTTATATATATTGATTTATATTCATTATACGAATATCTTATTAAATTAAGTACAACGAAAGAGAAAAGATTAATAATCGATATTATAGTATTTTGATAATTATATAAACAAAGAGAATTAACAAAAATGAGATAGATCAATAGATTCGATAATATTATTAATATAATAACAAAAACTAATTCTAATAATAGTTTAGAAAAGTTTATTGATATAAATATTTTTGAAGTATATATAAAGGGATGAATAAAACAAGAAATTTGTATGAAGATCGATTAGATCTTTATATAAATCAAAATTGATATAGAGATACAATATTAATCATTTTTATGTTTTATATTTTATTTTCAAAAATTGTAAAAAGAAAACTTTTTATTCTAATTTCATTTTCTAAATCAAAAAACAAAAATATTCAGATATTATATAAATCAATTAATAATAAAAGGTTCCTTTGTAAAATCAGAATCAAATAAGAAAGGCTTCTTTATTGAAAGAAAAGGAATAGAATTCTGATCGGGAAAAGTGTGAGAAAAAGGAAATGGATTAGATCGGCCGATAGAATCAGTATATAGACAATCTGAATATATATAGCAAATCCTATAATTATATTATTTATAATTCTTATAATTGTTCCCGAAATATCCCTTTATATAATGATATTCAAGGAAAGGAATCAATTCTTGATAATGATACTCTTTACAAAATCTTTTAATCAAAATATTTTGATTCTATATTAAAAGATCATTGATATATAAAGTATATATCGATTGTATTTGAGCAAATGTAATGCGATTTTGTATGAATGGAACAGAATATCCCGGTATAACCAGAACAGCGAATTGAAGAGCGTTATAACAATAGGGAATAAGCTTTTTGTCATCGATTAGAAGAATAGGATTTTGATTTGGTTAGATCAAAGTATTTGCAATATTGTATAATTGAAGAACCCTATTATACGAAGAATCAGTATGTTATGAATAATACGAGCTTTATAGCAAATATAAGGTAAGATTTTAATGTAATCAATTGCCCTGTAACCGATATGAAATATATATTTTCGGGAGTTCGGCAAATGTAATCTTTAATAATTTTATAATTATTAATATAATCCCGAAATCAGAAATATCGATCGAGCTGATCGAGAGATATATATAAAATGAAAAACTTTTATTTCGATAAAATTAAAGGATGCAAATATTGAATGTTTGATTAATTTGGGGAAAGAATTCATTATACTCGTTTGAATAGAAAATGGGTATAAGGATCAGATTAAACGATTAGATAATTATCTGTATTCCAATAATCAATTTGATTTGTATATATGGCATTTCGTACGAAAAAGAAAGTTAAGTTTATATTGGAATATATGATTGACAAAATATATGATATTATTATATATTTCCTTTATATTATAAATGAAATAGCAACATTTATATAGATTAACAGAACCCTGTTATACAAAGGGGTTAGATAGAATAATAGAATCATCTTTACCCCATACGCGTTTTGTATATACACCCCCTTACGAAGTCTGTCCAACAGATTTCCAATGAAATAATAATAGAATAAAAGAATAAAATACTTAAAGATAAGTTTTTCCAAAAAGAAATTGTCGGGATAACTATATACGGGGAAGTGAAGCTTATCAACGAATATATAGAACTCTTTAGTTATTAATACATTTTGATTTGCTTAAAGAGCTAGAATCTATAGAGGGTGAAGAACTATATAATGATGTATACCGAGGTATTAATGCGAATATTAATATGTATATGATCTTTATTATCTTCATTATCTTTATTATCTTTACTATTCTTATTATTTTTATTATATATATGATTTATATTCTGATATTAACAATTTCTTTTAAAATCGAAGTATTGTATACTTTAAGAATATATATGTTCGATAAATGAGTATTCTTTTTAATCCTATAAGAATTTCTAATAAGTTTATTAAATCACTTAATAATATTAACCGAACCGATGGTTATATGATCACGTGATATATTAATAATATAATTTAATATTATTAAATTTTATTACTATATGAAATTTTGATCATATATCATATTAGAATGATTTATAATGGAATAGAATGTGATGGAAGCGTATAGAACTTTCTTATTTCTAAGGTTAAATATTATTGATTACTATTTCATTTCATTATATAAAATAATTCTACAAGATTCGATTTAAATCGATCTTATTTATAATCATAGAATATTATAGAATTTCATAGAATCCTATCAAATATTATAAATAAGAAGATTTTCTTCAAAGAATTCTTCTGAAAAACAAGCAAAATAAATTCAATATTCAATACACTCATATTTTGACTTCAATCACTATATATTCGATCACTCTTTTAAGCTATATAACTAAGTCTTCCACTATAATAATAGTGAATAGTATTATTACTATATTATATTAACAAGTCATATTGAGTGGGTGGAAAAGCATTATTTTTTATAAGGTTATCTGGCTAGAAGCTATTATACAGGTTGTGTGATTCAGTAGAATCACATGCAGACTAATCCCATTATAGTATAGTCCCATACTTAGATATACAGTATAATCCAAAATCCAATACTCCCCTAGAAGTGTAATATATATAAAAGCAGAAAAAGCTAAACTATAAATACTACAATTGATTTAAATCAAGCTAAACAATATTAATCTGAAATAGAAAGCCAATAATGTTGAATGATTATTCCTTTGTTAAATCTTCTAAGATCTAAGATCTAATAAGATTATTTCGAATAAAATAATCGCTTTACGATAGTATAATAATCTTTAAAGGATAATTAGCATTCCTCTTTTCATAATAAAAATTAAAGGAAATCCATCTCTCTTATTTTCAATTCTCCAATTATATTGAATTAGAATCTTCAACCCTATACTACAATACAGATACCTCTTTTTAGTAGAATAGTATATCTTATAAAGTCATATCCATAATTCTTCCCTTCATAGTAAAAATATAACTAACTATCAGTCAGAATGATTGATAGGTTATTAACTAATAACTTTTGCTTTAAAGAATCATTATATCTATCGACCTTTAATATTATATTTATCTAGATACTAATGATCTTTATATATTAGTTGATAAGCTTTATTAATTACTGACTTTAGAAAACTATAGTATTTATCGATCTTTAGTATTACATTTGATTAAATATTTAATAATCTTTATATACTATATAGCGGAGTCTAATATTTCTCTTATTTGAATATGCGTTTTTTTATTATTAATGTAATTGTTTGCTTTTTCTAGTATATCGCCCCGTATATATTTCGATATATAATCTCCTCCTTTGGTTCCATTTTTGGTCCTTTTTGTAATCGCCTCCAATTCCATTTCCGATTTCCTTATCAAAAATACTCTTCTTCTTCCCTACAATCATTAATATAATTATCGTTGTAAATATTGAATATAAAGATATAACAAAATAATATTGATTTAGAAATAAGAACAAAATGAGATTGAGATGATATATAATAAATAACATATCAAAAAATAACGAAGCTGATAATTGTAATTACAAAAAGAAAAACAAAAAGATATCGAAAATATCAATAACAATATAAAGGGATAATAATCAAGGAAAAAATTAAATACTAATAGAGAATCCCCAAAAAGAATATAAAGAACACTTTTCCAAAACGGAAATGCTATTCCTCAAAATAAAAACAGTAATATCTCCCTAATATAATACAATAAATAAAAGGATCTTCTAATATAAATGATATAGAATTCCTTCAAAAACAAAAACAAATATGGGTTTCATAGTTCCCCCAAAAACTATACCAGAAATATAATCTCCAACATTCCTATTAGGTTTTCTACAGGGAATCTATCAATTGTATAAAGATCGAAGGTATTCGAGGAATAGGAATATTTGAATCTTATCTGAAAAGTTTTGAAAAGCTTACTTTGCTTTGCAAAATGTTTATTTCAAGGTAAAAAGGTTTCCGAAAAAGAAAAAAGATATCGAGGGAATCAATTGACTCTCGAATTATCAAAAAAAGAATATAAAAAGATAACATCTTCTGCCTAAATAATTTCCTAAAACAGACTCTTCCATACTAATTATATTATTAGGATTCAATTCTGCCAATATATTTAGTATAACAAACTTCCTCATTTATCCACTGAATAATCTATAATCCTATTCAATCCCATTCTACAAATATATTTAATATAATAGACTCCTCTATTTACCTATTATACAAACTATTCTTCATTTTATTAGCTGTATTTAATATAATAGATTTCCCTGTTCAATTGTATCGACTTTATTCGTCTATTTTACTGGATCTATCGAGGACTTGATCTTTCATTCTAGAAGACTAACCCTAAACTACACAATGATATACAGAACCCGGGTTCATAATCTATTAACAAATTATATTGAGTGAATAGAAAAGCATTATTTTTTTATAAGGTTATCTGACTAGAAGTTATTATATAGGTTGTGTGATTCGGTAGAATCACGTGCAGGCTAATCCCATTATAGTATAGTCCCATGCTTAGATATACGGTATGATCCAAAATCCAACATATTATTCATTATTATTAACCAATCAACCTCCAAGAAAAGTTATAAAGAATTCAATTTTAATAATTATATATTTGTTTTAATATATCAAAATATCCAATATCAAATGGTTGAATTAAGTGATTTGAATATAATAGTAACTTTATCGTTATTATATTATTTGATTTAAAATATAATTGAAAAGGTATCGATTCGTAACTTTTATGCTTATTTAATATTAGTATTCGATATTTGTCCTTTATTCGATAAATTGTATGCTTATCGAAATGCTTTATTTATTCTAATCCTATCTCATTATTCGTTTATTTATTAGAAGTAGATTTAATAGCTCAATCTATAAGAAAACCGTTTTCTGTATATTAATTAAAACGATAATATTATTTTTGCATTATTAAAAATGGTAGTATAATTTCGCCCTCTTCATTATTATATATAATCATTGTAATCCATTTTCTATTGTTTAATTGTATTATTTTGTTTCTGTTATTTCGTTCAGTACTAGTTATAATTATTCTGGGGTATATTATATTTATTATAAAATCGGTTTCATCGAAATTATAGAAATCGCAATCCTGAATATCATATTTTGCTTGTATATTTGATATCAATTGAAATCATTCTTCAATAAGTTTGGGATCTTTATAAAAAGCTCTTTGAAAATCATAAACACAACTAAAACGCATCTTTAATTCTATATAACGTTTTACGAATCGATAAACCCAAAACTTTCCAATCTTTTTCGTTCTCTGCGATTCAAGAATATCATTCGCTATATCTTCTATATTATTCAATTTAAATATAAAACTTTTCTTGTTTATATCAATTATATATTGAATAAATATTTTCTCTTTTAATTCAATCATTTTATATTCATTTGCTCGAATTTCTATTTGATTATTTCGATTATTAATTTTATCGTATAATGTAAATCGAAGTATTGTATAGATTTTTGCAACTTTTGTAATTATCAAATTTTTAGATTTTCGAATAGCTTCAATAGCTAAGATAATTCGGGTTTCTTTTGATTGTGTTTCTATGATAATTCATTGAAATATTGCAAATTGAAATTGAAATAATTGAATAGTGGAAAAAGTGGCGACCCAGTGATATTAGCGATCCGATGATAAACCACGTTAATATCTATATATATACAAAACACAATAGATTGATTTTTATATAAACAAAAAAAGATTTACTATATACCCAAAGCAAAATATCGAAATTTACAAATATTCATTGATATAAAATCGATTTCGATATTGAAGATTATATAAAATTCAATATAAAAAATTACTTTATTCAAAAACCTTCAAAGAAATTAGATTTCCTGATTTAAGAAAGATTCAAAATTATTAATCATTTTAAAAGCTTTTTCAAATTCGAATTTCCGATTACAATAAAAATTCATTCTATTTTTCTTTTAAATCGATTATATAAAGTATATAACGATTCTTTTCCTAATTAAATATTCAAATCATTTTCATTTATTAATATAATTAATAATTTGAAATAAAAAATAAAGAAAATTTTAATAATAAAGAAAATATAAAAACTCTACAATACAGAATTTCGTAATTTAATAACGATATTAATCTTATCTAATATTCTATTTTCAATCTTAAAACATTCTTATATCTTTTATGCGATTTTCATCTAATCAATTTAATATTATTTGATCTTTTTAATTAATTATTTAATTAAATAAGGTTCTACAAAAATAAAAAGGATAATTATAATCATATAAATAATAATTTATTTATAAAATCAAAGAAAAGAAAAATGTTCTTTAATTTAACAAATTAGATATTATAATTTTATAATGATATATATATATATAATTACAAAAAAGTCAAAAACCTATACAAATTCGAGGAAATTTGATTGTATATATATAAAGTCTGTATTTTATATAATAGATAAACTATTATTATCTAAATAATACAAAGACAATATACTTAAAAATTCATATTTATCATCATCTCAGAAATCATATAAAAAGGAAACTTGAATATAATAAAACGAAATATAATATGACCCTTATCAATTTCATTCAATTTAATTGATTTAATCAATTTATTAATCAATTTGGTCAATTTGATCGATTAACCTAATCGATTTCGGAATTGATTATATTTATTATTTATTATTACTATATTATAATTCAACCCCCTTCTTTTTTCTATTGAAACTTTTTCTTTTTCAAGGTTCTCTAAATCAAGAAGAATATAAATCAATATTAATTTATTCAATTAATAAACGATTTGATCGATTTGATTAATTTATTCATTATTTTGATTAATTTGATCAATTAATTTGGTCAATTTAATTAATTTCCAATAAATTGATCAAATCAATCAAAATAATTAATCTAATTAATTTGAAACTTAGAAATCTTTTCAAAATTTAATTTTCGATAAAATAGTGATAAAACAAAAGAAAAAAATATTCAAGAATAAACTTTTCCGAAAAAGAGAATAATATTATAAATTATAAATTACAAAAGATCAATTATATAATATCTTTTATTTCTTATATCAATTGATAAATTGATTATCTATATATATATATATTACAATTTATGTAATTTAATATAATAAAATAATAACACTGATAATATATATATATAACCTTACAATTTACAAATAGATATTTATATATATATATCTAATCATTTTTTACAAGCTATAATTCTTCAATTGTAGATTCTAAAGAATATAATTGACTCTGTTTATTCAGTTCAATTACGGCTTTTGTACGTCACAGATTGATGATCGTAACAATTTATATAATAATAATTATTCGAAATTTATTAAATATTAAATAAAATATTTTTATATATTTTTGTTTTGAAATTACATATATTCCAAATTAAAAAAAATTAAAAAAATTAAAATATCGTTTATTTTGTATAGGAAAAACATTACATATTCGAAATTTTGAAAAATTTGAATTCTAAATTAGTATAACTTTTGAACAAAAATTACAAAAAATAAAATATAAGATTTTTTATAATTCAATTGTATTTAATTATTATATTACAAAATTTCAAATATTTTAATATAATATTGAAAAAGTTATTCGATATTTAATTTTGTATAAGAAAATATGATTTTTGCAGGGATTCTATTACGAATTCGAATGATGCGCGGTGAGTAGATTCTAGAACTCTTATAATAAAATTCAGATTTAATTATAAAAAGAAATAATAAATTTTATAACAAACCCTATAAAATCTAATTAGAACCTTCAAAACTAAAAATTCTAAAGAATCTAATTAAAGCCCTTAACTCGAAATATATAAAGATCTATATAATCAAAAAAGCCTCATTATAAAATTTCATACTCAAAATCATATTCATTAGTATTTTATATTATTAATTACTATACAATACAATATTATTATATCAACCTTATTGAATCCCTATTTTATCTTTAATAAAAACCATTACAATCTTTCTATCAATCCTTAGATCACTTCTATATGATCTGAGATTGTAGCGGCGTAACAATTGGCTCTTTAGGCCCCTAAGGGTGAAGCAGGTACGCGAAGGGGAATAACAGCATATCGAAATGTAAGCTTGAGACGCTTTCTGAAAGTCGAATTTCAATCTACATCATCTTGAGTGTTGATTGCTAAACTAAAAGTACGAAATTGAAGAATCTTATAGGGTCATCAATACCAAAACATCATTCAATCGTCTAATCTGTTTAAGAGTGTGTTATTATTCTATAAATGTTGTCCTTGGAAGTGGAAACAAAGCAATCAAAAGGATAACAGCAAAAGAACTCATGATCACAACCCTTGCAACGAAAATCTCAACTTGTAAGTACGGAGGTTGAAAGGGTAAGTAATGTAAGACATTTTTTACCCATATATTGCTGTTTTTCCTGTCTTTTCATGCTGCTTTAAACAACTTGAATAGATATTGAGTTATTCCCCCCCAAAATTTTGAATTCTCAGTGAAATTTCGAGGTTTTGATGAAATTTGAAGATTTTGATTAACAATCTTATAATTTTGAAGATTTGGAAATTTTTAATTGGTTTTAAATACTTTATAAATAGATTTTTAAATAAAAAATTTATGATTTTGACTGGAAAATTGAGAATTTATAATACTTTATTTGTTTGGTTTTCATTATATAAATTTCCAACCAGCGTGACGATATGATTGGTTAATGCCCCTGTTTGTGGGACAAGCACGGCGTGTTTTACAATACTTTCCCCATCAACCTCTGTAGATTTTTCGAATTATTCTATTTTAGGCAGATGCATACATACCCTGAGGAATGGAGAGCATGTATGTGATATTAAATAAACAAAAAAGGTTACAATGTCGCTGAAGAACTGATCAGAAAACAATGTTTACAACTTCATGCCCCTCCGTCCCCTCCTCTCCTCTCCTTTCCTTTTCTCCTCCCTAATCCTCCCAACCCTCTCTTGATTTAATTATACTCCCAAGCGGAAGCTCCAATATCAGAGGATGGAACAGTGGCTACAGAAATGCTGGTGCAGTTTCCAGTACCCTCTCCACCTGGGGTGAGGAAAACTTGGTAGGTACCAACATTGGTGGAAGCGCAGGCAATGAATCCGTAGTCAGCAAAAGACAATGATCCGAAGTTGCTGCCCTCGCCGGCAGTGTATTTCCATCCAGCAGCTTGTCCACCGAAAGTATCGGCAGAGTGAGGTGAGGTGAAAGATACAGCGTAGTTGGTTGCGACGTAGACTTGTTGACCACCTGGAACCTCAACGTTCAATCCGAGATAGTTCTCACCACCGACGAATGTTGTGTAATCACCGGCTGTGTGTTTGTCAGTTATATGATTGTTTGTATTCATGAGGTTAAGACGTACCAGGGCAGCCAGCAGCCAAGGGGCAGTATGAGGAAGTTTCTTTTCCAATCCAGAGACCACCATCAAAGGCATTGATGGCTTGGTTTTGGAGGTCGGAGCCGGATCTGATGGCAATAAGCCCGAATGCATTACCTGCAGCACGGGCAGAGACGATTGGGGATGCGGCAGCGGAGCTGGCAAGGAGGGTGGCGATGAAGGTCTTGGAGAACATATTGAATGTTGTTGAATTGGTATTACTTTAAAAAGTATAGAATGAGTGGATGGAAAGATTGTGTTTTTGTGTTTTGTTGATGTGATGAGATGATGTATTGATGATAGATTATCTTCGTGAACTTCCTCGACATTTATATATTCATGTCTACTCCCTGTCGCCCCTTTCGATATACAGAAAAACAGCCTCAAGCTACTCGCGCTGCCAGAAAGTATGTCACACTGCACTCTTAGAGCCCGTTCGATGACCAGCTCACAAAGATCTAATTTGAAATATGGAGCAAATTTAGCGTCAAATTGAGTTCCATTTTCGAAATCATTGTTCGATGATTAGATTACAAAATATGATTTTATTTAAGTATCCAATTTATAAGCAAATAAACAAAATCATTTTTATATAAAATCAAGTTTATGAAAATTCAACAAGATTCAATTCGAAAGATTGTTTTAATTGTAGGGAAATGTTTATTTAGGTTAGATTTATTCAGATTTTGAAGCTAGATAAATTTCAAATAAAATTTAGAATCATTTAATAATATTTTAATAATTAATTAATATAATTTTAAAAAATTTGATATTCAAATAAATGTAATATTTAGTTTTCAAAAAATGTAAATTTTTTTAAAGATATTGAAAATTTATGATTTTATTAATTGAAGGTTTAAATGTATAAAAACTTTTTATTTATAATAAATAAGCGAATAGCTTCTATTTCTTCAAAATCATTTTCAAAAATCTAATCATCGAATGTAATTTTTTTTTCCAAGGCCCCCCACTAGATTAAATTTTTTAGTATGATTTTGATCAAGATCACAAATCTGTTTTTAGACCGGCAAATTACAAATTTGTCAGACAAATCACAAGTTCTGTGAGCTGGCCACCGAACGGGCTCCCCAAATGGTAAACTACAAGGGGATAGTGGCCCTCTGGCCGCACGAGTATGACCTCATCGGCTTTAACATTGCCAGTAGCCGAAGAAATGGGGAGAATGCATGGCTACTTTCAACACTCCGATTGGTGCGGGAGATGGCACCACCAATTCTCCTTTCCGCACGGCTCCGCAATGGGGCTTATACAAAATCAACCGAACTCCATATATTGCTCGTATTGAATACTTGGCACGGCTGTCTATATCGGTACATGCATTGAATGAATTCTTAAGTGGTGCCATGATTTAAAGTGGATTTCTCCACACATGATGATAGAGAACGTTAACGGCATTTTCATGCCCTATCAATTTCGATCCATTGATGTGTTTTCCAGAAATATAGATGGAACAAATGGATGAACTCTAAATTTTCCCATCATGATGGGTTATGATGCTCTGGCTAAACAGGCAACTCCTTGGATTCAAGGGTATGACTTCTCCTTCTAGCCGTAGCACAGCTTTATTTACTCATGTCTGTACGTATCGTCGGTTAAGGTAACTGCAGCTGGTAAAATTTACGAATGTCAAGTATAAAGCACAAATTGTCATTTGTCAGTCTGCCAACGCCTCTGAAAGTAGCAAAGCACGAATTCTAAATGACGATCACCGATAACGATCGGCATTTTTGCTCGTATTCTGGCTCGTATTCTGAAAAATAGATGATTTATTCATCGCATATTCAACCTACCCCATCACAAATTCATATCACGGTATCACTATTGAAAGTCATGCAATTATGACCTGGCTATGCAAAAAGGGAACATTCCGATGCTACAACCCACTCCACTAATAGACCGATGATATTAAAACGTCCGAAGTTTTTGCCTTGCTCACGGTCTCAGGTTAGTTTGAAGACAGCTCCACGAGATTTTCGACTTGATGAGACAGGACAGCTTTAGAAAACGTCAGAGATGCTCGTATTCGATCCTTGGATTGAAAATCGGCAAAGAGTGACTCTCGTATTCTTGGTACTGATTCAATGTCATAGATGTCGGTGTAGCTGCACAATTGAATAATAGTTTGCTTCTCACTAACACTGGTGTCGAAATTTCGGACACAGAAGATATTTACTCATTGAGACATCTTGACCGGTTGAGTTTGGGGGTTTCAAGACTTGTCTTCTTTTTTTTCGGTAACTCCGTGTTTATTGTTAAATGAACTTACATCACATAAACGATAATCTAATAGTTCAATACATTTACGATCTGCCACTTTGATCTGATATTTCTTTCTACCAAACACCAGGAAACTAGATATCGAGAGAACTGTAATCTCGTATCGACACACACATTGACAAAGAGAAGGTATTCCAACCTTGGAAGATAAATGATCTACAAGGCAACCGTATGAAATTGACCAGAGTAGCCACGGGAATACGATCTTCGAAAATTGAGTTTTCCTCCCAGGAACTCTCGACGCTTCTCCTCGAAATTTTTGCGGTATCATCTCGGACGCAAAGATGGATTTTTCATTATGTTGTCTCATCGAAGAAGCCGCCAATGACCCCTTCTCTGTCCACAGTTTGGTACGCCGTTCTCTCTTGATTCGCCGATCGAAATACCACTCATTCTCCCTGGTGCTCAGGAAGTCTAGGTTTAAATTTATTTTTGATCCGTTCTTAATAGAAAGCAAACTACATTTCCGTCGAGAATGCCATGTCAGAGGCAGTTTTGTCAATGTTTCATACAAGCAGAAACTTCCATGTCTCAATAGCCTATTTCTCACAGCAGGTGTTCAGGAAACTGGGAAAAATATACTGTTATGTCCCATCGGCAACAACTGACAATCCCATGGACTCAAGGCAAATACCGCTCAAGAGACATATACTTCCAGTTACAGTATGTTTTTCTCCAAAGATACAATAGATGCACCGCTTCAATGAATGTATGAAGAATATAACGTCTCCTAAACTATGGAGTTCCAAATTTGCTTCTGACGAGAGTTTATCAGAGTAGATATTGATTGGTAAGTGGTTAGAAAAGTACTGGTGAGAGAGGTACAACAAAAGAGACAATGAGATATTACACTTTCATGCTGCAACCTATTGCTTAAATATATACTCAGAATCGATATAGTCATGCACATACGACCATAGACTGAGGAGAATTGGGCATCCCGTCCGCTCTGCCATCCACAAGCCTCAGATCGGTGGATTAGTAATTAGGTGAGTGACCACCAGCGAATCCCTACTGTTGTATGTTTTTGCTTTTGCCTTTCAAGATTCATAGGGAGGAAGAATGCTTTATCTTTTATTTGATAGATGGTTGAGCATGACGGTTGACATCGTTGGTGACAACCTCATAGACAATAAATCCACGATTTCAATTTATGTGTAATTTAGTCTGAGAACAAACAATACGGCGCCACTCCGCTGACTTTTGTCAGGCCCTTGTTACTTGTAAGAAAAACTGATATCAAGAATAAAACACGTCGAACTGAACATCAAGCCTGCTTCATTCTCGATCCAAAAGCGATTTCGCTCGTACAAGTTCTCTTTACCCTTCACCCAATTTACTTTATATACTTGCAAAAATTGACAACGCGGATGGATCCCTTAAGCTTTCAGCAGAAACATCAAAAGGCAGGTAATGTGAGAAAACGTCTGATCGGAGGGAATATCAACAAACTTCTTCTTATATTAATAAAGTATACGCAAAAAATCAGTTCCAACATGGAAAGAGGACGAAGGAATCAATTCGGTGTTGCCGTTCACAATGCAGTTTCGAATACTACACTGGCCATAGACATAGAATTTATGGGTTCTGATGGTTATTCGTACAAGCCAGCGCAAGCTTTTTGACATTTGGACCATATTAATCTAGTAACGGTTTTGGTATTGTACGAATCGAAGCTTACCAAGTTAGACAAACATAGTGAAAGTAAACTTGATTGATTAGGCTCTATAGATTGTACCTTTGCGGTTTCGCCTACGAGATATGCTAGAACTAGGAATGTATCAAACACAACTGCGAAAATGATGGCGATGAATTGGAGAACCACGTTCCAAACAAACTCGGATTCAGAATCATTGGAGGTTGATTGTATGAGTAATACTTTAAGAAGCCCTGTCTACTCATTTGATGCTGTGATGTCGTTAGGACGAGGGAGTTTGTCGTAGATTTGGCGTAGTATATTTTTGGGCATTTTCACATCTTGCGGCGTGGTAATTTGATACATTTTTAAATTCTCAAACAAATTAATTCTTCCGGTGGAATTAGAAGGTTCATTTTATGAATTTGAGGCTGTTGGAATGGCTGAAGCTTATTCTTAGTGGTGGCATGCAAGCCATAAGCCACCCAGGCACAGCAAGAACAAACCGATAAATAAAGAAATTACTTGGCCAGAGATTGGTCGATTATATTGGAACACCGTACGGGATCGAAAAGAAGCCTCATTGTAATCTTACCTCATCAGAAGCAAATGTTGCAATGAACATGTGTTATTAGGCCTCTCCGGCAGTATATTTCAGCCAGTCAATCATATCACTGTTATTTTATTGTTCTCTCTGCAATTCCAAGATCCCATGCTTGTCGAACAGACTCCCGAAATATCCTCAAATCATTTTAATTACCATCAGACGAAAACAACCTCAACTCCAATACGACTCTCCATCTGAATCCTATGCTGTTCAAAATAAACCCTCCCACTTCATCCCAATATATAATCCTCCCTTTGCCAATCCTCCTCACCGATCTCAGCTGAATATACATAGCATCATTAACGTCCATCTGTTGACAGGAGAACCTTTCGTCCCAGAATAAAATGGTACATATGTCAGATTTTGCTTCCCATTGGCTCTATTCACTGCCATCATTGGGCTTCGAATTCTTCGGCGTCTCGTCCCAATAAATCCTTATCTGTATGCATTCAGAGACCACGCCAATTTCAGCGCCTTCGAGGACGGAGGATGGAGGACGAATATTGT
Organism: Stromatinia cepivora; assembly: GCA_014898415.1. Taxonomy (NCBI): domain Eukaryota; kingdom Fungi; phylum Ascomycota; class Leotiomycetes; order Helotiales; family Sclerotiniaceae; genus Stromatinia; species Stromatinia cepivora. Next base: position 167,540 of record RCTD01000042.1, on the reverse strand, counting down.
TTCAATGCCAGAGGGACGTTGCTAGAGGGGAGAACCCTATCGATACCGGCTATCAGTTAACTTCAGTCAGTCGGAACGAGTAGGCGGAGGCCTCGGTATGTTATTTTTTCTCAACACACATCAAATCGGAGGATGTACTAGACTTATTTTCAATAAACAGAGGCCCATATCTCAGCTGTTCCAATAATTCGAAAGTTAGATCTCCATCATAACCTATCTCTCGTAGGAAAGTTGATCCCGGCAATTTGAACCTTCCGTCGAGTCCAAGTCAGAGTGCTAGTTTTAAATGGTGATTACCACAATGATGACTCTTGAGAATTATCGTAATTGAAGGCCCAACCGAACGCATCTCCGAAATTGTATTGGGCATCTGTCATCTAATAATATCATAAGCAACTGCATCACATAATAAGAATTTATCGTCTCAACTTACCATGAAATCCCAATCCTCCATCAACTCTGGCGGGGTCGCTAGCGACATCTTCCTTAACCCATCCGCCTCATTTTGACCTTGAGCTGCCATCTCCTCCAGTAATTTTACGCATTCTTCCACGGCTCCTTCCGTAGCGCTGACTATCAATGCCGCAAGTTTCTCACCACCTTGACCTTGTCGTAGGGCATCAAGATGTGCAATGCCTATGCAGGTAAACAAGTATCCTTTCACATTCACCTCCCCAGCCTCAATGCATCTCATATTCCATGTTTTGGCATCGTTTAGGGCATTCAGAAGATCTGGTCGTAAGGAAACAGGCCCAAGACTTGTTTCTTCTTGGAGTTGGGTCTTGAGTTCCATGGCTATTATGAAACCTGACTGTATTGCAATTGTACGAAGGAAGCCTGAGCCACAGATCGTAAGTCGCCGTAGGTAATGTTGATCACTTGCGGCGGATCCTTTGTGGGGTTGCGAGTCACTAGTTGACATGAGTGGATATACTAGATACCAAAGTTTGAGCGAAGTCTCCAGAACCACCTTTCTGGAAAATGAATAAGCGGGAGCCTGCAAAGCTGACACAAAAAACGGGATGTGGATGGATGAGAGGTATCGTAGCATTATGATATTCAAAGTCTGTATACCAAATTGGGATGGCAAAAGTCCATTAGTTGAGTTAAATCCTTGAATATGCTGACACATATTCTTATAGGATGATCTTAGCTCCGTATCAAGCCTGATAGCTTCCTCGAATGTACTAGGTGTACTGACATTGTTCAATGACTTTACAATCGCGAGGCGAAGTGGAAAGGTCTTGCGAAGTATAATTGCGAGAGACGTTTGACTAAGCTCATTCTCTGATCGAGGTATAGCATCAGCGGTCAGAAGTTCGTCATCGTCGAAATTCGCAGGAGGATCGGTGTCCCAGTCGGTAAGAGATATGAGCGGAGGTCCACCGGAATCCATACTTGAGTGCAACATCAACTCTAATATCGTATTCCATATTCTTCGACGCATCTCAGCAGCAAATGTGGTCTTTTTCGGAAGAGAAGCGGGATCTTTATGAAGCCCCATGTATACTGCATTCCTGAATAATGAGCCAGCTGAAGTCCAAATCAATCTTCCACCAATACCGGCCATTTCTCGAGCAAACAGGAGTAAAAGCTCGGTCTGTAACGATTTTATAGTCAATCGTGACTTGAATTCTGGTTCCGAAATCCAAGTCTGCGCCTCATAAACCCACCGGACAGCCGAAGCACGGAGGGAGAATCGATCATCATACGTGGCAGCACCAATTGCAAATATCAACTTGAGCTGAACCAAAAACTCTGTATCAGGTTTCCCAGTCGACGACCATATTGCTTCATAATTTTTCCTAAAGGTGGGAATGTGTAGCACTCTGTAAATAGTTTCAATTGTTCGAATGTAACAATCAACCAGCGTGTCAGCAATTTCCCTTGAAGGCAAATCCGGCCAAGTTGGTGGTGAGGGCCATAACGGCGCCCGCCGGGTTTTTATAAGCTTCCCTAAAGTTTTACATTTGTGTATCCCAACAGCGGCTTTAGAACCTTCTTGTATACAAGGCTCAATTATCTCAAAAAAATCATGGTACTGTTGATTGTTCAGTCACTTCCTGATCGTCATTGGCTAATTAAAGTAGGGAAATAAATGGCTTACTCCAGTAGCTGCATTAATCCAATGGCTTTGGCCTAGCAATCGGGTTTTATGTAAAACTCCATTAGTTAAAACCACGGGATGATCTTGACCGAATGGCCGACTTTCTTTGTGTACGTGGAAGGATCCAGTAAGTGAAGATTTGGTCTCTCCGTTAGAAATTATAGAGCTTGCAGGAGAGTGGGCAGGATGAGGGTGAGCACGGGACGGAACAGAAGATTTAGTCGCAATCGAAAGCTGATCCTCAAGTTCTTTTATCCTTCGTTTCATAGACTCGACATCACTAGCTAGATCTGTGTTTGGTGTAGTATATTGACTTGTTGGTGACAACGGGATCGAATCACTTAACGATGGTGGTACCGGATATATTGGAACCCCAGGAGTTAAGCCTGTGTCTCTTTCGGAAGCTGACCCAATTGGAACGTGATGGTTTTGTCTCTGACCTGGAACTTGTCGAAGTTCTCTGGAAGGCTTAGGAAATCTGTCATAGACACAATTGGCTGTGATGCTTGACCTCGCGCAATTGCTACATGGGACTTCTCGATTGCATTTAATTTTGCGTCTTCTACAAAAAGAGCATGAACTGCAACCCTTTGCCAATCAGCTCAGGAAATTTAGCCGCGAAAGGGAAAGTGGCTTTAAACGTACACAGCAGGTCTTCTCCGTCGACGCTCTTGATCTGGTTCAGAATCCGTCATATTAATATTGATAGAAGGAAGAAACCACTGTGTTACTTTATGTCGATCACGCTTTCACAAGCAGACACAAGAAAATAATTTGCACTTTTGGTTTGAATTTTCGTCCATTCTCCGAGATAAGCCAAAGCCACCCCTCAATTGGCTTACATCTCCGCTCACGTGATATACTGCTCGAAATATCTCCGTGAATTTATCATCCTCACATTCTTATCAAATAGGTAGCTAACTTCTCATTAGCATTAACATGTCGCTGTCGCCTTTCATTATAAGAATGATATCTCCTCTTTTTTCATCGATTCTGTCTATATTCCAGCCCTCCCTCTATGGGTCGGTTCTCAAAGAAAATAATCCAAACAATCAACGCTCCAAGGGCAGCAGATGTGAGTGACCAAGGGTTTGCCAATCTCAATTTAGGAGCTTCAATTTTTCAAGTATGTTGAAACGACTTCTGTATCTACGAGTTACAGATAAATGGAATCTCGAATTTCCATCATTCAAGTATCCATTGACGGGACATTCTTTCCAATTTCCGTTTACCATTTCCTTCGAAACTTTAATTCTTCTCAAACACACTCAGTGGATCGGATGGATCGGTGCACGGAGTATCAAAGTCAAATATCTGGGTCATTTGAGGTTATCTAGCCACTGGCAGGGAAGCCTAGGAAGCCACACAAAAAGTTTTTTTTGAATAAACAACCTCGATTTGAAGATATCTTTTACTTTCATGACCGCTAGCAACAACTTCACTGTGCTCAAGTGTTCACATGAGAACTCAGAGGTAGTCATACATTGCTTTGTCATTCTACCTCAGCCGTTGACCTTCGATCTCCTTCCACTTTTCTGTTACAGTAAGCAAACATACATAAGAATAATCAGGTCAAAATTCTCGTCGGTTGAATGTCGATTAATTCAATCGGTGTTGCCAATTAATCCTCTCCACATGATGATCCGTTAGTTATATGTTGCCAACTTACCCTTCTTGGCCACGATTCCGAGGATAAAAGGTTCTGGATCTGGAACCGAATACAGAGTGCCCAAGTATGATAATCTGGGGTGCATGCATGCTGTACGAATTCAGCCAAATTTCGGTAGTGCCGTGTCGGATATCAGCCTCAATAGCTACTGCCCTGCTAAAACCATGTGGTTGATCGAGAACTTATATAGCTCTCTTGTATTACTACGGATCGTCTGAACTTCAATTTCCATTTATGCGTCCCCCTCTCTATTCTACTCTTTTGGGTTCGCATAATTCTTAGCCTGAAATCTCAAGATGGACTTGGCGATCCACATGACTACTCGGCCCGGCTGTCAGAACAAAATTCCGGGTCAGAATCAACATGGATATTGGATATTGGATATAGCACTGGGATTGTTAATATTGAGATCAATTGGGCGACAAAGGTAAGGGTGGTGGGTAATATAAGTCGGCGGAAGGGAGACTGTGTCATTGCGAATAATATGAATAATATGTTCAGTGGTGTATAAATAGAGCAGTATCCGCACTTGAGATTGATCTTTAATTTTCATCTGAAGTATCAGTAACCACTAGTATTCACAACGACATCTTCTCGGCACCTTAATCCACCCAATCTTCAACATGTTCTCACAAATGGCACTCAAAGCAGTTTTTTTTCTCCTCCTTGCTTATGCTTCAGCCCTCCCTTCCGAATTGGACACCCGTGCAACCTGTCCCGAAATCCACGTCTTTGGTGCTAGAGAGACCACAGCATCAGCTGGATATGGAACCGCAGGTGTGGTTGTCAACCTCATTCTCTCCGCACACCCCGGCGCAACATCGGAAGCTATCGTCTACCCAGCATGTGGTGGTCAATCTTCATGTGGTGGAGTCAGCTATGCAAATAGTGTTGTGCAAGGTGTGGCTGCTGTTGCTGCTGCAGTAAATGCATACAACACACGATGTCCAAGTACTAAATTGGTATTGGTAGGGTATTCTCAGGTATGTTAAGTTTTCTAGCTGTGGAATTGAGTTTGTCTATTGGTTATGTGTAGATATTCAACACTAACTCGCAAACTAGGGTGGCCAAATAATGGATAATGCGTTCTGTGGGGGTGGAGATAGTAACGAAGGCCTTACGAATACGGCAATTCCAATCCAGGCTAGCGCAGTTAATATGATCAAAGCTGCAATCTTCATGGGTGACCCAAGATATATCTATGGACTTCCTTATGAAGTTGGTACCTGCAGAGCCCACGGAGTAAGTCCTCTAGTTCATATTTCTTGTGTTAACTATATTTATCACATACCGCACTCGCCTCGAAGTATTTATGAGACGTATTTTAACAACCTTCCAGTTTGCACCCCGCCCCTCCGGATTTTCTTGCCCCTCCGCCTCAAAAATAAAGTCTTATTGTGATGCCGCCGATCCATACTGCTGCAATGGTTCCGACGCCAATACCCATCAAGGATACGGCACCGAATACGGTCAACAAGCTCTAACTTTCGTGAATGCACAACTCACCTCGTCCGGTACGTCCCCTACCACTGCCCCATCTAGCCCTGGCACTACCACTACTATTACCTCCCCTGGGGCCACTGGAGTTGCGCATTGGGGTCAATGTGGTGGGGGTGGATATACTGGGAGCACAATTTGTGCTAGCCCGTATACGTGCACTTACACAAATGCTTATTATTCGCAATGTCTTTAGGTTAATTTTTCTCCTTCCTTTCTTTCTTCTTCTCTTTTTTGATTGGCAATGAAACGAAAGTGGATGGTACAAATGAAACGAAACGAAATGGTCCGATTTCTATATCTCAAAATTCTCGTCATACTCTACCATGTATATAGGAGCGCAAATCGAATCTTTTTACCTCATGATCTACACACAACTTACGATTTCTATACGAAGTCATTCGAAAGTTTACCAATCTTCTTATTCGGCTGGTTTTTTCTGGAGTGAAATACTCGGAGTCACTTTTTCACACGTTTTTGCGATTAAAATCGTATTATTTATATGAGAATCATGGTCTGCTGCAACCATTCTATAATAATGCCCCACTTGTATTGCATAATTCTGGCCCTGACTCCCCGAGGTTATGGCATGATGTTTTGAAGCTCTAAAGCCGGGTGTCGAAGCGAGCACAGATAAACAAGCTGGAGGGATGGTTTACTTTCATCTATAGCTGTTTTGGTTTTGGAAGATTTATTGTTCTTTTATGCATATCACAAACTGGAAGAGGTAGAATGGAAAATAATTCTCATACTTGTAGGCCCGTAGATATGATCCTACCCATTTTCATCCTGCGCTATGGTTGAGGCAAAACCTGTACGCCAGGTTACTCAGACCTGCAACAAATTGTTTTGGTTGGAAGATTCACTGAATTCATAGACGACGATGGGAAACGTTATGGATGAAAAGATTATTTGCTGTGCAACTAGACCTATGAAAGATCGTACGTCTTACTCCTACTTCCCATAAACATCGCCTCTTAATCCTGCAACATCAACAGACCAGTGACTTCAAAACTCCGTCGGCAGCCCTCCGTCCAAAAACAACACATTCCAACAACGAACTACCACCCAATCTATTATCCCCATGAATCCCCCCGCTCACCTCACCTGCCGCCCAAACTCCTGGAATCACCTTCTTTTCCGTATTTAAAACTCTCGATTCCTCATCAATCCTCACACCACCCATTGTGAAGTGAATTGCCGGCGTAACTCTTCCAACGTATATTACTGAATCAGACTTTACCACATCTAACTTCCAATGTCCAAAAGTTTTCCTCCCAAACTCATCTATGACTTTTCGCGCCACCGCATCTGCATACCTCTGCAAACTTCCCACCGCATCTTCTCCCAAATTTGCTTCCGCGATGGTACATTTCTTCATCAAGCCCTTCCACAAGTAAAAGTCCACATGCGATTTTGTCTTCTCATATACCCCCTCATCGATCACGAGCTTTACATCCCACTGTCTCGGCTTTCCCTCTTCCCTTTCCATTTCCTCAAACTCTATGATTTTCTCCGTAACAACCTTTCTTGTGTCCAATTCATCTACAAATCTTCTCCCACCCATCAAAAGCACACCCCCCTCGCCTCTCAACATCTCTGCGGCGAGAAATTTTGTTGGACTATTGATATCTTTCGAATCCACAAATGCAGTAGGATGAATTTGTACTTTCTCCATATCGATAAGCCCAGCTCCGATATCTGTGAGGAGCTTTTGAGACCCTGGGCGCGGGTCGTTGGTGGAAGGGAACCCGGATAAATCCGGTCGGTATTGTGCCAGCATTCCATATGCATCGCCTGCGAAGCCACCGGTAGCGAAGATTAGAAGGCCTATTAATTGTTCGGTTTTGGGTGGTGCATTTTGATCCTCGCAAACATACTCGACACCCATGACCTCTTTGTTCTCGACATCCTTTAGTACTTTAACCACTTTACACGAAGTCTTAAGATTAAACCTATCGTTCCCTTTCAATTCCTCCAAAAGCGTTCCTACAATTGCGGCACCAGGTGGTTTAGACTTTCCTCCTCCTCTATGCGTTCTCGCAATGCTATGTCCCCCCAATTGAGCAACCACACTAAAATCCACACCCTTGGCTCCCAACCACTCAACTGCCCCCTTGGACTCCTTACTCAGTAACGTAATCAAGCGCTCCCTTGCATTCCTCTCCTCTCCACCAACACTACTGCTCCGCATAACCTCTCCAGCCGATTTCACCGAATCATCATAGAAACCCTCCATGCTATCTGCAATAGGAGGATTCGATGCAAGTTGAAAAAATGTGTTTGCACCGTTTATCCCAGAAGATGCTTTTATGCTATTTCCTCCAGTCCTGGCTGCTTGTTCAAGAAGATGAACTTCGATATCTCCATCCTGTGAAAGAAGTTGAGAGGAGGCGGCCAAACCAGCAAGACCGGATCCGATCACTATTGCTATTTTATTATTGTTTTGAGAAGATGAGGATAGCATGTTGAAGTCAGTCGGTAGCGGCTTGGAAATAGACAGGAGATATCTCAGAAGCAGAGAAGTTACGATTATGAGGAAGATCGTGGGGAGTGGATGGAATGATTTATAGTTCCACATTAGGTGATAAAGCTAGTTTAATAAGTATGGATATCCATGTTGTAATAAGCTGCTGGCCTTATATCGATGAGCAAGATATCAGGCCACTTGTTCTTGTGTGTCATACGATTATTGAAGCATGTGCAATCGGGTGATTTATGCATGGAGCACCAGAAATAAATAGGGAAAGGGTAGGATACCGAAAATGCTTCGATGATGAAAGGAATATTGTCATTGGCCCCAATGGTCTTTAAGTCAAGCACCCTTTTGCACCAAAAACCATGATTTTCACTTATTAATAACTTTATAATAAATTAATATAATTAATTAAAATTTTATATATAGATTCTTTATATAGATATTAATAAATTCTAAAAGTTTCATAATTTTAATTTTTCATTTCATTGAAATTTTTAAGCTTTAAAAACTCGATTTTAATTTATATATAATTTATATATAAATTGAAAAACATAAAAATCTTAAATAACTTTTCAACAAAAATAATTAAAAATAATTTATTTATTTTTTTATAATCGTTAAATCATATTCTACAAAATTAATCAAATTATTATATATAATATTTTATAGATTATCTTTTATTAAAAATATCACAATTTTTAATCTTTATAAAAATATAAAATCTTATTTATGATTTCTAAAATTCAAAAATTCAATTCATTTTATGGAATTCGATTTGAAGATTTCAAAAAGTTAATATTTTATTTGCAACTATTTTTGTTGAAAAGTTATTCAAGATTTTTGTATTTTTTTTAATTTGTATATAAATTACATATAAATTAAGATTCGAAAATTCAATCTTGAATATCTGTTACGATTGCTAGAAGGATATTGCTAGTAAAGCTAGGAAACTCTATAAGGAAGCGATTTTATTATTAAAGGCAAATATACAATTGATGTTAACTTTTAGTACAGGAAGTAGTAGTATTATTGATTATATAGGTTGAACTAAGGATCTATAATTCTAATAGAAGTAAATTTGAAGTTATCCCCAATTATGATCTGTGTATTATTGTAATTATTTAATCTTAATTCTAATCTTATAATGATCTTATTTCCAATATTTCTTTATTAAGGATATCCTATTCGATTTTTCTAAACTATTAATCCTAATATTTTCTTGAATTTTTCGAAAGCAATTCTTATACAAGACTTTATTATTCCGTTAACAATTATATTATATATATTAATATAATTAATAGCGATTTTTTCCTTTTTTATCAAATCCTTGATGAAATGATAATTAATATCTATATATTTGAATTGTTCATATAAATATAGATTCTTAATTAAAACTAAAACATCTTGATTATCATTAAGTATCTGAATTGTATTTCTGTTCTTTCCAATATAATTTGATTTGAATAAATCTTTAAGTATTTATATAATTTATCTTTTTTGTTTAATAAATATTGTTATTACAATATATTCTGATTCTGTATTAAAAATAACCATAGATACTTGTTTCTTGTTAGCCCATAATATAGAACCTTTATAAAATATCATAACTCCCTTTGAAACACTTTTCCGGTTATATTTGTTACTAACCCAATCTGTATTTATATATATTTTTATTGTATTATCAAATGTATTATATTCTTTGTAAATATCAGATTATACTTCCTTTGATCCGAATTATAACTTCTATTTGATTGTTGATTGTAAATATCGCATCAACTTCTTCAAAGCTATAATATAATGTTTTACTAATTTTATTATAAATTATGAAAGTCTTTCAATTGAAAACACTATATCTAATCGAATATATACTATTAAATGAATTATATTTTCTATTCGTTATTGATATTCATTTATATCTATCAATTCATTATTATCGATTACTAATCAGAGATAGATATAATCCATTATTAATAGTTTCTTGATTTGATATTATTTATATATAATATTATATTTGATTAGTATAATATCAAAATATTCTTTTTGATCTATAATTAATATATATACTTTTCTATTATGAATAATTCTAATATTTAAAATCTTATTAATTTCCTTTAGATTCTTGATATTAAAACAAACTGATAGTTTTTTATTGAATCAAATAATTTGTAATAATATATATAATACAATAACAATATCGTTAATATATATTAATAATATTATATCACAATCTTTAGATATATATAAATATAAGTTTATTAAATTTTGTATAAAATCTATATCTAAAAACTTTTTCTTCAATAATAAATTCTAATCTCTTTTAATTTGCTTCAAATTATATAAACTTCGTAGAACTTATAATATATATTTCTTTTCGATTTTGATATTTTAAAGTAATTCGAAATAAAATTTTTTCTTCAAATGTGATTTAATAAAGGCATTTTTGATATCGAAATATAAATATTCTAAATTTTCTTTTACAATAATAATTAAAAATAATCTGAATATATCTAATCTTATTATTGATATAAATATTTCATTATAATCTTTTCCTAATATCTAATTGAACCTTCGAACTATTAATTTTGCTCCGAATTGTTCTATTTTATTATCTTTAATCTTAATTATAAATATCTATTTCATTGAAACCAGATTACTTTCTTTAAAGAATATATATTTTTTCCAAATACTATTTTGAATCAAAGATATAATTTTTTTTTAGATAATTTCTTTTCATTTTTCAAAATATTCTCGATCCGATATTGCTTTCTTATAAATTCTTAATATTTTGATTCCCAAAACTTTTTCGATTAGATATATTATACTTTTTATATTATTTATATTTATTAACAAAGTTATAAAATCTGAAATGATTTTGTTTTTGATATAAAGATTCATCTTATAAATGATTAGGATTATAATTATAATATATTCTATACTTTCTTGAATTTTGGCTTATATAAATATTACAATTAATATTCTTATAATCTTGCTTTTCCATTTTCTTTTAGAATTTTGTTTTATATCTTTTTTCCGTTTTCATATTAAATATTTTAAAGGTTTATCTTCAAAATCCATTATATTCTTTTGTTTAATTTTAAATAATTATAGATTTATTTTGCTTTTTGATTTTATTGAAATAAACTTATCAACAAAATTTAAGACAATCTTAAATTTTACTTTTAATACAGATTCAGGGTCTGCAAAAGTTGATTTTTGGATTGGAATCTTTAGAATGATAAATTCGATATCTGAAGTATCTTTGGAAGAAGATTTTTAATTTGTCTTCTGGATATTATTATTTTTATTTTTATTGTATATTAATATTGATATATCTAATTTACTTGATTTTAATTCAACAATTGGAATGCTTGGTATAATTATTGAACTCGATATAATATCTATTAAAGAGAATATTTAGAACGAAAATGATATAAATATTATATTTGATATTGAGGATAGAAAAGATGTCTTATTTGTTATTGGTTTATTATAAGATCTTCGATTTAGTTTTATATTCTTTATTCTTTATAAATTTGATTCACAATTTCTTAATTTAAAATCCAAATCTTTTTTTCGATAAGATTTATCTATGATTATTTTATTTAATCAAAATATATAATCTAGTTTTAGAAAATATATTTTGATATATTTGTTTGTAACTTTTGAATATTCTAGGAATATACTGATTTTTGAAATATCCTGCAATTTGTTGTATTTTTATTCTTTCGAAATAATTTTAAAATTGATATAAATATAACATTTGTTCCCCCAGATTTTGTATATCTTTATATTTAATATTATACTTATAAAAGCTTTTATAAAGAATCAATTTATTTTATTTATATTAGAATTAATATTAATACAATTTCTAATATAAATATTATATTTTATAATTTTATTCCAAAATTCTAATAATAATTTAGCTTTTTTTAGTATTATTTTTATATCTGTTTTTATAATCCTTATATTCTATTTTACAAATTTGTTTTGATATAAAAAGGCAATTATTGTAATTTCGGATTATATACCTAATAATCATTTATAAATAATTTATGGAAATTCTAATATATTGTTAATCCTGATTATAATGATCTTTTCTTCAATAATCAATTCCATTTCCTTTTTCCAAATTTTCAATATTTGAATTATATTATCTTTTTATTTAAATAATATAATCCAATTTACTTTTATACAATTATCAATAATCAATATAAAATAACAATTCCCACAAATCGATTTTGAGAATGGTTTTGTAATATCGAAATATATAAATTCGAATCTCTTTGATTTGTACAGACTCAATTACTTCGGAATACAATTAATCATCTTGATAAATATATATATTTCATAGATATCTAATTCAATTAGGATTTTTATTAATTTGATTATATTGAATACCTTGTATAAATTCTTAATCTTATCTAGACCTAAATAATTAAATCTTTGATATTATAACAGATATCTCTCTTTCTCCTTGAATATTAATTCATTATCAATACCTTTAATACCATCAATTATCTCTAAAGAAAAACCTTTTTCCTAATCATTTTGATATATTCGAACAGAAAACTATATCCTTGTATCCTTTGGTTATATATAAAACCATATATATTCTATCTTGTATTCTAATATAAATGATTTTCTTATTGTTTTTCTTGAAATATATATAATAAGAATTAAATTCTCTTTGCAATCCTATTTCGTAAATCCTTTTTCCTGATAACAAGTTTATTTCTAATCCTAATATATATAATATATTTGAAAATAGCATTTTAAAACTATTTTTGTATATTATATCCACTAAACCCTAATAACGATAATATATTATTTCCCTATTAATCTTTATTTTTTATTTAATAATAAATTCTATTGATCTAAATAATAAAGATTAATTAGATATATATAAAGAAATATTTATATCAATATATTATTTGTTAAGGGAAGCTTTATTAATGATCTCCTTTATCAAATTGCAATCTTTTTTTATTATATCCTTAATATCGAAATCTGATTCAGAGATATTGTTAATAGAGTATATTTGGTTTTTCTTATTGAAATGAACCTTCTTCGGATTTGATGATTCCCTTCTTTTTTGATAACAAAGATAACTACAAAAAAGTTTACTGATTTACATTAAATATAGATAATCTTATATATAATAACCTTTTTTTGATATAAATCACAAATATTATTTGGGATCTCGAAATCTGATTCTTGGTATCAAAAAATGTACCTAAATCCTTTCGCAATTTATATTCGCTTTGATTTATCTTTAAAACAAAATTCCTTAATCTATAAATACTTAATTTTATCATTGATATTAAGATTAATTTAGATATCCAATATATCCATTATTTTTTGATAATCGATTGAAAGATTATATATTAAAACCAAGAATAAGATAATATCTTGATATATTAATTAACAATTTTTATCTACAATCCGTAATTTCCTTTTATACTTTTTCAATTTGTTCCAGATTTCGATAATAATTATATCAAAATAAATATCGGATTGGAATTTGAAGTTCTAAATCATTGTTATATACATATTAACTATAACTACATTGACTCTAATATATTTTGATTTAAGATATCTCTAAAATATATATACTATTGAATATTCATCGATAAAAGCTTCATTATTATTATTGAATATTATACAAATATACAATAATATATTCGCTTCATCCTTTAAATATTCCGATTTCAATTTGATATTATAATATATACGATTATTGATTTTATAAGTAGATACTATATTAGATTCTGCAATCTATATATATTCATCTAATATTTGATCAATTATATAAAACTATTTTTTCCCTTTCAATTATATCTTCATTTATCTGAACCATCGTTTATAATTGTTTTGATCAAACTTCAAAGAATTATTTGATTCTGATATTATAAAGATTTCTTATTATTTAATAAATATCGAAAATAATCTTTAGATTTTTAAAACAATCTTAAAAAATATATAACAAATAAATTCAGAATAATAAAAAAATATAAAAATAAAACAATAAGAAAATTTGTAAAATCATATTGTAATATATTTTCTTGTAATTATATAAACTTACTCTTTACCTTTGTTATAATTCTATATCAATATTATACAGATTGTCTTTCGCTTTGATTTATAATATTATGAATTATAAACTATATTATTATATTTCAACTTTGCTTCAATAATACTATATAAAAACTCTGATTTTCATTTTGTTTTATCTTTACTAATTATACTAATCCTTTCTCGATTTGCTTTACTTTTTAATTATTATTATATAATCAGGTTTATAATTGATTAACTTTTGGTATAGGAAGTAATAGTATTATTGATTATATAGATTGAACTAAGGATCTATAATTCTAATAGGAATAGATTTGAGGTTATCCCCAATTATAGTCTGTACACCATTGTGATCACGTGACCTCAATTCTAATCCTATGATGGCCTCATTTCCAACAATTGATGATATATTGTTGTTCAATTAAAAAACTCTATAAAATCTTTGTATTTATTAAATTCTAATATATAATCAACAATTTATTATCGTTCTGATATTGTTCTTTATTGAATTTAAAAAAAAGGATTCTTTTAAATAGAAAAAGAATAATGAAAAGTTTTATTATTGTTTTAGAATTAATTGATTTTTTGCTATTTATAATTTTTACAATTCTTTTCATTTTCTTTTCAAAAACAATTTATTAATTAATCATTATCGATATCCTTTCGAATAATTATAATAGAAATAAGAAACATTCCAGATCTTTTAATTCATTCAAATGTTTTTCAAAATCAAAAAGAAAATATATCGAAAATCCCAAACAATAATAAAAACGAAATACTAATATTAAATCATCAATTCATTATACAATTTGAAATAGAACTAATATAAAGATTTGAAAATATACAAAAAAAGTTTGAAATCTTTAGATCTAAAAATCAACAACAAATCGGAAAAATCTTTGTTTATTTTATATAAGAAAAAACAATTAACTTATTAATAATAATTATCAATAATAGAAAAGCAATATTTAATTCTATTCCAGTTTTTCAAAAAAGATCTCTGAAATTTCAAAACTTTTATTTTATAAAGATTCTATTATTACAAAAGCAAAGGATTTCTTTTTTCAAATTGAATTTATATTTCGGAATAATAATGAATACTATTTTTCAATAAATCAAAAGAAAATAAATCATATTATTCAATATTTTCAAAAACAATCTTTTATAATCTAATATCGATATAAAAATGAAATAATAGATTTTAATATATTATGAAAAGAATTCAAAGAATATATATATAATATAATATTAAACAAAAGTAATTAATAGTATTTAATTATATAATAAATAATCTATATTAAATATAAATAATTTTATAATACATTTCGATAATTTGAAAGAAGAAATCGAATCTAAAACAAAAAATATTCAAAAAGAATATTTTCTAATAGATCTATTTTTTATATTACAAAAATAAAATCGAAATCATTTTAATAATTCGAAAATAGAAATGAATTAATCAAATAAATATATTATCTAAAGAATATAAATAAAATATATTATATAACAAATCTCTTCGATATATTTTGTAATTGAAAACAAATCAATTCTTTTATATAATTAAATTATCCTTTCAATCTTTCTCAAAATAAATAATTTCAATAACAAAATAATTCATTATCAATTATCAATATACAATTATAATTTCAATATTCCAAATATTTTTTAACAAGAAAGAAAAATAAAGGAATTTCAAAAAAAGATTATTAAGAATAAAACTATAATATTATTATTATCAAGAATCGGATTATTATTCAAAAAGATATATTAATTTATATATTTATTGATAATATAAAAATAATTATTCTATTTATAATTGTTTTATAAATTCTTTGTAAAATAATAATCCAAAAAATATTAGGATTTAGTAATAATTTTAATTGTTTTGATAATTTTGGGTTTTCAATAAGAAAAATATATCATTCTAATTATCGAAACAATTTTCAAGATTGATAATATTTGTAACGCACAAAAGCCGTAATAGAGCTGAATAAATAGGGTCAATTATATTCCTTAGAATCTACAATTGAAGAATTATGACTTGTAAAGAGCAATTAGATATATATATACAAATATTTATTTATAGACTACGAAATTGTATATATATATTATTAAGATTACCATTTTATTATATTAAATCGTATGATTTGTAATATATGCATATAGATGATTAATTTATAAATTGATATAGAAGATAAAAGGTATCATATAATTAGTTTTCTATGGTTTACAATTTGTAATACTACCCCCCCCTTTGGAAAAAATTGTTTTCAAATGTTTCATTCTTTTATTTTATTACTATTTCATCGGAAATTAGGTTTTGTGAAGATTTATAAACTTTAAATCAATTAGATTGATCATTTTGATTGATTTAATCAATTTACTGGAAATTGATTAAATTGACCAAAATTATCAATCAAATTGATCAAAATGACGAATGAATTAACCAAATCGATCAAATCGTTCATCAATTGATTAAATTAATATTAATTTGTATTCTCCTTGATTTAAGAAATCTCTGAAAGGAAAAAATTTCAATAGGAAAGGGAAGAAGATTGAATTATAATATAATGATAATGGATGGTTAATATAGTTAATTCCGAAATCGATTAAATTAATCAACTAAATTAATCAAATCAATCAAATTGAACGAAATCGATCGGGGTAACGTTATATTCCGTTTTTATTATATTCAAACTTTTTTTTGTATAATTTTTGAAATGATTATAGGCATAAGTTTTTTGAAATATATTGCTTTTGTATTATCTTGATGATGGCAGTTCGTCTGTTATATAAACTTCGGGCCATATACATATATAATCAATTTCCTTTGAATTTGTATAGGTTTTCGATTCTTTTATAATCGTATATATATACATTATTATAAAATCATAATATTTAATTTGTTATATTGAAGAACACTTTTCTTTCCCTTGGTTTTATAGATAAATCGTCATCTATATGATTATAATTATTCTTTCTATTTTTATAGAACTTTATCCAATCAATTAATCGATTGGAAGGATCAGGTAACATTGGATTAACCAAATGAAAATCGTATAGAAAATATAATGATATTTTAAAATCGAAAGCAGGATACTAGATAAGATCGATATCGCTATTAAACTACGAAACTCTATATAATAGAGTTTTTCATACTTTCTTTATTATTAGAACCTTTTCCACTTTCTATTCCAAATTATTAATTATATTAATAAACGGAAATGATTTGAGTATCTGATCAGGAAAAGGATTGTTATATGCTTTGTATAATCAATCTAAAGGGAAAACAGGATGAATTTTCATTGTAATCAGGAGTTCGAGCTTAAAAGAGCTTCTAGATCGATTAATAATCTTGAATCTTTTTTGAATTGGGAAATCCAGTTTTTGAGATGGTTTTTAAATAGAATAACTTTTTATATTAAGTTATATATAATCTCTAATATCGAAATCAATCTTATACCAATAAGTATTTATAGATTTCGATATCTTGGCTTGGACATACAATAGGCCTTTTTTTGTTTGTACAAGAATTAATCTATTATATTCTATATATATACAGGTATTATATATATTTATATTGTCTATTGGCTTATTAACATCTTCCTTTCATTCCCATATATATTTCGGTACATACCCGTATAAGGTTTCGTAGGGTATAAGCTCTTCTAAGGAGTTGTATAGAAGAATAAATTGTATATAATTAATATTCTTCAAGTAATCCTTGTAATTCGATTTATTCAACTTCAAATTATTATTCGAAATTATAAAGAATTGATCTTATAACCTTTCAATTTCAATTACTTTATTGATTAGAAATTCATCATTTGATTTAATATTTGGATAAAAATCTTTGAAAGATTTAAAAGGAATTTTATCTTTACGATTTTCGAATTTACTAAAATCTTCCAATCTAATATATGAAAATTCTCCTAAATCAATATTCAATAGAATTGATTCATTAAAAAAAGAATAAACAGAATCTAAAATCGATTTAAATAACTTCTTTAAATCATTTACACTAATAATAATATCTTTATAAGAAAGTGTATTTACATGACTAAAACTAATAATAATAGAACTTTCATTAGATAATTCTTTATTTACTTTAAAAGCATAATTATGATACCAAAGAATTTCGGCTAAAGTATTTTGATTATGATTCTGAAAATAATTAGTCATAAATCGAACTAAAATCGAATTCAGATTATAAATAGAAAAAAGAATCAATTGTCGAATAGAATATTCAATAATATATAATTAACTACAATAAATAAATTAAAACTAATATTAGAATAATTGAAGAATATCTTTAATGAAATTATTATTTCAAATAGATTGATAAACGAAAAAACAATTAATAAAACTATCAAAAATATTTAAATCAATTTTCTATTTAAAATAAACAATTATAATATTCAAAATTATATTTTTTATTTCAATTAATAATTAATAATTCAATTATTTCAATTAATAATTAATTATTTGAATTATTAATTTCAACAAAATTTTCAATAATAGAATTAGAATTCAATCCCAATAAATCTAATTCAAATGATTTAAATGATTTAGATAAATTAGATGAATTAGATGATCCATTTGAATCATTCGAATTATTAGAATCATTCAATTCGTCTAATTCATCTAAATCATTTAAATCATCTGAATTAGATTCCTCAGAATCACTTGAATTTTCAGAAGCAACTGAATCATTATCTCCCTGATTTGATTTTAAACTATTAAATTTAATTTTATTTGCTTTTTTAATAAAAGACTTTTTATTGTTTTTGATAATAAATTCTAAAATCTTTTCAGAATCTAAAATTTCATTGAAAAAGATAGTTTTTTTAAGTAAATCCTTCATTTTAGTTTTCAAATCTTTAAAATCAGAATAGAATTTAGTAGAATGAAAATGAAAGGTATACAAAATGAAATTAAAAAAGATCTTAAAAAAAACAAAATATTTATTGCAATTATTGAAATTGTAAAAAGATTTGAAACCTTTATTTTTGATTTTATCTTTTTCAAAACTATTCAGAATATTCAAATAAGATTTATTCAGAAATATTATTTTTTCTAAATTCAAATATAATAAGATTTCTAAATTAAAAAGGATTATTTTAAAAGCAAATTGGGCTATATAATTTAAAGAAACAATATAAAAATTAGAATACAATTTCAAATCTTTAATATCAAACTTTTGAATATATTTGATATATCTAATACATTCTTAAAATAAAATAAGATTTTCTTTATCAATTTTAATAAAATCAATCTTCTTTTCGATATTTTTCAATTTAAAATCAAAATTATTCTTTCAATTCTTTTTAATTAAATTCAAATTGAAAGAAAAAGATGATAATAAATCATCATTTATTTTAATAATATCATTTTGAATCGAATTAGAATTTTTATTAGAATAATACTTTTTCTTTATTTGAATTTCAAAAAAGAAACAATTTAATAATAATTCTTATCCCAAAATATTTTGAATAAAATTGAAATACAAATCTAAAGAAAGATCTTTATAATCAAAATTAATATATTTTTTAAGATTTTTTAAATTAGATTTTATTATATTGCAAAAAGAATATTAAAATAAAAATTTAATAGATAATTCAGAAAAAAGAGTTAAAAAGAATTTGGATTTGAATAAATGAATTAAATAAAGATTTTGATCAATTGATTTAATATTTAAAGAATTATATATATTATAAATTTCTTAAATCATTTTTTTTTATAAATAAAGATTAAATCGAAAAGATATTTGTTTTATAAATGATTTTTAAAATTTTGAATATAAATTTGATAAATATTATAAAAAATAAATTGAAATATTAAATAATAAAAAAGAAATGATATTTCATCAATTTTTTAAAAAACGAATTTGATTTTGAAATCCTTAGAATTTCGAAAATCATTAAATAATTCATTAGTATCAAATTCAAAAGAATTGAAAAAGAAAAGGGAAATTTGATAATTAATCATTTTTAATAATATTAATTCAAAAGAATAATATAATATAGGATTTGAAAGATTTTAAAGGATTTGAAGGATTTGAAGATAATTGAATATAGAATATAATTCTAAAGAAAAAAAGATTTCAATTTGAATAAGAATTTATTTGATATATATAAATTAAGATTATTGTTATAATGATATTGAATTTTAAATTGAGATCGTTATTATAATAATATTGAATTTTAAATTGAAATTAACAAAATGATTTTGATTTAAAGAGTTTATCAAATAGAATATATTACTGATTAATACAATAATTAATTAATACTTTGAATCTAAATACGAAATATTATTTGAATCAAATATCATATAAAAAATTATTATAATTTCAATCTTGATTAAAATAATAAAACAATTTTGATTTATATTCTGAATAATATAATTCATTATATTATATTATATATCAAAACAATTCCATTTAAATCAATATTAATAATACTCAAAACCATTGATACTTAAACATCAATATAATCAAATCTATATTATTCTATTTAAAAAATAAAATATACTTATATCAATATATATATATATATCATCGATTTTCAATTTCAATATTTTTCAATTTTTAAAACACTATAAAAAATATCCTGACTTCGGAATTCTGAAATATATTTTTTCTTCTTTTTTGAATATCTCTTTTTTGATTTATAATTGATTTAATAAATTAAAATTCAAGATCAATTTTTTTTTAATATAATTGATATTTCATTTTAAAAAAATCTAAGCTTTTATATCAAAAATATCAATATTTTTATTGAATTTTTTAAATATATTAATTCAAATTAATAACAATTGATTAATACAAAAGATAATTTCAATCAAATTTTGAATAAATATAATTCAATTGAATTTCTATTGAATTCTTTTTTCAGATTTTCAAAAAACTCAAAATTGGAGTATAAAAAAGTAATGATCAAATTCCTTTTTTTTAGAATTTTTATTTTCTTATTTTCCTAACTTTTTTTTAATTTTATCAAAATCAAATTTTAATACAATCTATATAGATCAATCAATTTAAAAAATAATTTCAATCAAATTTCGAATAATTATAATTCAATTGAATCTTTATTGAATTCTTTTTTCAGATTTTCAAAAAACTCAAAATTGAAGTATAAAGAAGTGATGATTAAATAATGATTTTTTTGATTGGATTATTATCCTTTTATCGAAATGGGTCATCATCGATAATGATCATCAAAAAAATCCTAGGAATAATAGTTAGACTTTTAATATTTTACCAAAAGTTATATTAATTCTTTATCAAAATCTATAATTTTAAAATTAATATAGATCAATCAATTCAAAAGATAATTTAATTCTAATTCAATATTCGAAATTCTAATTTAAAATAACTCTAAATAATATATATAATATATAGAAAATCCTTTAATATAAAATTTTAAATAGATTTCAAGAAATATCAAAAATAATTCGAATTGGAAATAACATTATCAGAAATAATCTTAATCGGGAAAGATAATATAACGATTAATAATATCAATATTATCTTACATTTTCGAATTATCAAAATATCAATTGCTTTTCTATTAGAATCTCAATTATTAGAATTAATACAGATCGATCAATTCAAAAGATAATTTAATTCTAATTAAAAATTCGAAATTCTAATTCAAAATGATTCTAAATGATATATAAAGAAAATTTTTTATAATAAAATTTTAATAGGATTTTAAGAAGTGTTAGAAATAATTCTAATTGGGAATAGTATTGTCAGAAATAATCCTAATCAGGAAAGGCAATGAATAAATCAATAATATCAATATTTATTATATTATTAGCTTTATTAGATTTATTAACTTTTATAGCTTTCTAATAGTAATATAAATAATATTATTCGATTCGTTGAATCAAAGCGAATCGAATAATATCATAAAAATCGAAAATAATTTTTCTACCCTAAACTAAACCTTACTCTATATTCACTCTTCATATGAATTTGATTTATTGATATTTAATATTCAATAACGATTCAATATAATTAAGAAAATAAATAACAAAATCAAAAGACTCTGAATTGAAAAACAAATAATAAATATATTAAATCAATATAATAATCCAAATATAATTTCAATCTATAAATTATCAATCAATTCAAAAATATAAATATAAAAAGAAAAAAACAATCGAATTATTGAAGAAATAAGATCATTTATATTATTACAATTCGAAAACGAAATCTATATAATTTAATTATTAAATGAATTTATAATCTTTCGATTTATAACAATGAAATCTTATATAATCGAAATAATAATATCAACAGAATTTATTATACAAATAATATTTATTATAACAAAACAAATCTTTCAAAAAATATTCTTGAAAAATCTCGAAATCGTTTTTCAAAAAAAAATTAAAATTATCTTAAAATACACAATAAAGACTAATCCTGATATCCTTCAAATAATTGTTTTATTAATAAAAATATTATATAATATAATAAATATAATATCGATCGAAACTATAATAATATATTTCATTGAAAACGTAATAAAAGTATCAAATATAATTATCTACCTTCAAAATGATGAAGAAGAAAATATCATCAATATTTTCGATGAAAACCTATTGATATCTGATATATTTCAAAATCTATTGATTTATAAAAAATCAAAAAAGAAAGAGATTAATAATTTAATGGAAAATGATATATTCGAAATCATATAACAAATAGATATACTAGAAAATATATAAATATTCAAATCAAGATTTGTCGATAAAATCAAAAACAATGGTATTAAAAAGATATTCTCAAAATCAAGATTTATAATCTAGATATAGAATAATATAGAAAAGGGAATAGTATTAATATAATTATCTATAATTCAATAAGCAAATCAATATTTGATATTAAACATTATAATCATTCTATAATCAATTATATCAATAACTTTATATATTAGAGATATTATTCAGATCTATATATAAATAATATCCAATCTAATATGATTATTCTATATTCAACCATTCAGAGAAATAGAATTCCTGAAAGGAATATTATTATAAATAATCAAATCATTATATAATATACTAAAAACCGAAAATCATTGATTCGATATTTACTATAATCATTACCTCATTATATTCTAAATAATCCAATCAATTTACAATCCTTATCTAATATATATCAAACAAAAAAACAAAAAATTTAAACTAATAGGATTTCAAACAAATAATACAATTATTATAATTAACAAAATATTCGCAAATAAAGAACAAAAAGAATTCGAAAATATAAAGTTTCTTATAAAGAATTAAAAAACTTTATCATTTAAAAACCCTTTCAAATTCAACGAAACTATTATCATTCAAATAAACAATGATTCTATTTATATCAATCAAAAAAAGCAATATATAAATCTACAATTCATCAAAATATAATCAATCGATATTTACAATATAAAAAACCAAATTCGCAAAAACATAACCCCAAAAAATTAATATATTGTTTAATATATAAAAGAAATTTATATTTCAATAATATATTAATTAGAAGTATTATTCGCTTTCTTCTTTATTATCCAAATTATTAATCTTAAAAAGAAAGATATAAAATTAATAAATAAAACAATTCAATAGCAAATAAACAATCCAATTAGAAGATTGAAATTCGTATTATTCGATTTCGATTTATTAAAACTAATAATATTTATAAATACATTATTCACTAACAATCGAAATCTATTTTTGCAAATCAAATATATTATTATATTAATAAATAAGAATAATAAAGCAAATCTAATTCATTAATTATCTATCAAATACAAAAAGATTATTAAAAGTATATTAATATCAAAACTTTACAATATAATCTTAGAATTCGATATTAATACAATACTCAAAACTATTATCAAAAATATACTATTAAAGCAAAAAATACCATTAATTATATATATAAATTCGAAATCATTTTACAATTGTTTTACAAAATTAAATTCAATTCGAAAGAAAAGATTAATAATCGATCTAATAACTTTATAACAATTATATAAACAAAAAAAAATAATGAAAATCAAATGGATTAATAAAGAATTTAATTCTATTGATATAATAACAAAAGCAAAACTATATCAGGTTTTTAAAGATCTTATAAAGAACAATATAATCAAAATCAAGATTATAGAATAAATAAAAAAATTAGAATATAATAAAAAGAAAACGATATAAATATAAAAACCAAAAAATAAATATAATACAAAAGCCATTATAGATATATATTCAATTCATCGAATATATAATTATTTCATATATAGATTGATTCAAACAAAGAAACAAAAACAAGAATTAGAATTGAAAAGAATATTCATTTACCAAATATATATATTCTTGAAATATATAATATTTCGATTTTAAGAGAAATTATTAATATCGGAATATAAATCATATATATAATAAAGATAATAAAGATAATAAAGATAATAAAGATAATAAAGATAATAAAGATAATAAAGATAATAAAGATAATAAAGATAATAAAGATAATAAAGATAATAAAGATAATAAAGATAATAAAGATAATAAAGATAATAAAGATAATAAAGATAATAAAGATAATAAAGATAATAAAGATAATAAAGATAATAAAGATAATAAAGATTATATATTCATTAATATTCGTATTAATGTTTTGATATATACTATTATATAGTTCTTTATCTTCTATAGATTCTAACTCTTTAAGCAAATCAAAACATATTAACCAAAGAGTTCAATATGTTCGTTGATAAGCTTCACTTTTTTGTATTACAATTGTCCCGATATTACTTTATCAAATAAATTCATTATAACCTTTTTTCTATTAATCAATCTACAAAATAAAATCCAAATATACTCTGAATCATTATCTTTTATATCCTCTTTTAAATTATTTTAAATATATATTATAAATTCTTTATCAATATCGATATCCAATAAAATTCCTTTATATTCGATAATATATTATTTGAAATATAATCCGAAGTCTTTATTGTTGTCTTTAAACAATTCCCTATATTTACATTTCGATTCAACTTATTCAACTTTTGTATACTTATTTAACTAATAATTTTCTTTTTTACAAACAAAGCATTTTTTAATTCTTTTTAATCGAATAAAAAATCATTAATTGAATTTGTATTCGCAATTGTTTCTAGGATTCTTTTGATTATAGAACTTTACAAATCTTCAATAAATCTGATTATAGATTTTAAAGATCGATAATATACTTAATTATGTATTGATATACAATTATATATATTGAATATCTTTTTCTAGATATATATAATTATTTGAAATTCTTTCAATAAAGCTTTTTGAAAATGACAAAATTTGATGATTATAATATCCAAACATTTTATTATTGATTTTCCGGGGTTCTATACAATAATTGCTTTAAGTATTATATAATCCTGTTTCTTTATAAATTCATTTTAATATTCTTCTTCTTCGAAGGATGTTTTCATTATTTTGTAAATATTATTTATTATATTTGAAATATAATTGAAATTCGAATAATAGAATACAAAAGCCTTTTCCTTCAATATTATAGAAAACACTTTTATATAAAGGTTTAAATGAATATCGATTCTTTTATAATAATTAAAAAAGATAATATATTTATAATCGAAATTATTATCCTGATCAATATATTTATTAATATTATTATAGAATTTCTCAAGATTTCTAAAATCATAATCGATATTACTGCTTTATATATAATTAAATGATTTATCTTTATAATTTTCTAAACTATTGTTTTCTTCATTATTGAATAAATCTTTTCCTTCTTTATTATTTTTACAAAAATATATATAAATATTATTTTGATCTATATCATCTATCTTACAATTATATCCAAAATATTTATTATTACTTAAGGATTTCCTATTATCAAATAATTTGCTTAATAATTCTTTATTATCAATAGATTTCTTTCTATTCAATAATTTTTTATCTTTAAATAATATATTATTATTATATAATAATTGTAATAACATTGAATATTATTTCCATTCTGAATCTTGATATTTGTTATATAGGAATTTCTTGAATATATAAAATCCCGATTTCTTATTCAATTGTAATAATTGAATTCCCTTATATTATATTAAAGATAATTATCTTATATTTATTTATACGAATTGTTCTTTTCTTGAAAAATTGAATAAAGATATTAGATTTTCGGAAATAATATTTAAATATATATTATTATCAAATATCTTGATTTGATTTAAAATAGTTTTTAATCGAAATTGAAAATATCAATTCATTATTATTTTTCAAATTTGATTATTCAATTATAATATATATAAAATATAAAACATTTCAATCAAAACTTTATTAATTATTAATATATATATTGTATTATATTTTTGATAAATAAACCATCTATTCTTAATTCAATATATAATTTGAATATAATTTTGAATTGATGAATTCGAAATACTCAATTCTGAAATTTGCAAAATCGTTGCAATAATCGTTTTATAGATTCTTATCAATATAATTATATATTATATAAAACTCCAATTTGAATTTACAAAAATCAATGATTTCCTAAAGGTTTTCTGTTGGACAGACTTCGTAAGGGGGTGTATACACAAAACGCGTATAGGGTAAAGATGGTTCTATTATTCTGTCTAATCCTTTTGTATAATAAGGTTCTACTAATCTATATAGATACTGTCATTCCATTTACAATATAAAAGAAATATATAATGATATCACATATTTTGTCAATCATATATTCCAATACAGACTTAACTTTCTTTTTCGTACGAAATGCCATACATACGAATCAGACTGATTATTGGAATATAGATAACTACCTAATCACTTAATTCGATCCTTATATTTATTTTCTATTCAAATAAGTATAATAAATTCTTTCTCCAAATCAATCAAATATTTAATATTTGTATCCTTCAATTTCATCGAAACAAAAGCTTTTCATTCTGTATATATTTCTTGATCGATTCAATCGATATTTCTGATTTCGGAATTGTACTGATGACTATAAAACTATTGAAGATTGTATTTGCCGAATTCTCGAAAATATATATTTCATATCAGCTACAAAGCAATTGATTGTATTGAAATCTTACCCCATATTTGCTATAAAACTCGTATTATTCGTAATATATTGATTCTTTGTACAATAGGGCTTTTCAATTATACAATACTGCGAATACTTTAGTTCAACTAAATCAAAATCCTATTCTCCCAATCAATAACAGAGAATTTGCTTTCTATTATTACAATACTCTTCAACTTATTATTCTGGTTATGCCGGGATATCCTATTCCATTTATATGAAATCGTATTATATTTATTCAAGTATAATTGATATATACTTTATATATCAATGATCTCTTAATATAGAATCAGAATATTTTGGTTAAAAGATCTTATAGAAAATATTATCATCGAAGGTTGATTTCTTTCCCTAAATACTATTGCATAAAGGAGCATTTCGGGAACAATTGTAGGAATTATAAATAATATAATTATGGGATTTGTTGTATATACTCAGATCATTTGTATACTAATCTTATCAGCCGATTTAATCCATCTTTTTCTCCTTACACTTCTTTCAATCAGAATCCCACTCCTCCTCTTTTAATAAAAAAGCCTTTTTTACTTGATTCTAATTCTATAAAGAAACTTTTCGTTATTAATTGATTTGTACAATATCTAAATGTTTTTGTCTTTTAATTTAAAAAATAAAATTAAAATGAAAAGTTTTCTTTTTGCAATTTTTGAAAATAAAATATAAAATATAAAAATGATTAATATTATATCCCTATATCAATTTTAATTTATATAAAAATCTAATCAATTTTTATACAAATTTCTTGTTTTATCTATTCTTTTATATATATTTCGAGAGTATTTGTATCAATAAACTTTTCTAAATTATTATTAGGATTAACTTTTGTTATTATATCAGCAATATTATCGAATCCATTGATTTATTTTATTTCTATCAATTCTTTTTGTTTGTATAATTGTTGAAATACTATAATATCGATTATTAATCTTTTCTCTTTTATTATACCTAGTTTAATAAAGTATTCATATAGCGAATATAAATCAATATATATGACAATTGGGATATCAAGGATATCAAATTGTAAGGTAACAATTTATAAGATAGATTATATTGCAAGATTGATATTTACTCCTGCTATTATTCCATATATCTTAAATACTAGTATATTGTGTATAATTCTTTTACTTTTTGTATTATTATAATGGATAATATTGTTTTTTATCTCGAAAATGTTTTTGTCTGATATATTTTCATTTGTAAACAAAATGACGAATCTTATTTAATTGTTCAAATCCTTATTATTAGTAAAAGATCTATCAATAAAAACGAATAATTTTATATAATCTTTTTCAAAAAGAATGAAGCGAAAACCTCGATTAAGATTTTTCATTTATCAATTTAATCTTTTATTAAGCAATTTGATATTTTCGTTTAATAGATCTTGATATTATGTAATAATTGATAGATTGTATAATATTTCTGATTAACAAATTGTAATAATATATACTTTTCTAGCTCTTTATTCCCGATATTACTCTGAATTATTAATCTTTCCGATTTTTTTTTCTTTAGTCTTTTTATATAAATATAAGATCGTTTTCTATATATCATATTGTATATCCATTGAATATTAATAGAGTATTATTTATAAAGTATTCTCCTGATTTGGCTTTGATATTTGTATTAATCAATTCTTTGTTTTTTAATTTTAGGAATTGTTCATCTATAAAAATAAAGATATCATTTGTTTGTATTCCTACAATTCCGAATCATACATTTTTTGAATTCGAGATTAGCAAGTAAAGGTCATATAATAATATAATTATATTCAATCTCTTTTGATGGTATTTCCAATAGATTATTTATCAATATATTTTTGTTTCTGTAATACTATATAATAGCTTTTTGATTATCATAATTATACCCTTTGTATATTTATCTTAAAGTTCTTTTAATAAATTTGCTAATACAATACAATTCAAAAATGTTTTTGATTATATATACTTACATAACATTTCGTATTATAAGCTTGATATTCATTGACTTTAATATTAGAGTTAAAGCTATAATGATTCTTTAGCTTGACCTTTGGATTGTAGGTGCTTATATCAATATTGTTTCTTTTCCAGAATCATTATATACTTGAATAATTAGGCATAACTTTTCGTACAGAGAATTTATCATACATTCTTTGATTTTATTTATAAAATATGAATTGAACAATCTCTTAGTATATATAAGGGAATTATATTTAATGAATTCAAAAATATCTTTTGTAATTAAATTATTGATCTTTTATATTTACGAAGCTTCAAATGATTATTCTTCAATTGTAATGATCCCTTTCATATAAAGATTAATTGCAAGATCTAATGCTTTTTACTTTTTTTTCGTAATAAATGCTTCTGATAGATCTTGATTATCTTGAATTGTAATAATTAGTTGATCATATTCATCATTTATTTCTTATACCTTTTATGAAAATGATATTCTGGAGATTTCGATTTGTATTAATATACAAAATACAGGATTAATTATTCTTTCTTTTTTGGTATTAAATTGTATATATCTTCTTTCAGATTTGCTTATCTTTTGACCTTGATTTGAAGGAATAGAAGAGATCATCAGAAATAATGGGTTCTCCGAAAATAATGGATTTTCTATATTTGGAAAGATCATTGGAAATGAATTTTCTATTGGGAATAATTCTTTGTATATATTTTTGTAAAATGGTTTGATAATTGTTATACGAAATTCTGTAGGATTATAAAGAAGATCGATTATATAGTTTTGATTCATAATTGCAATCAATCTGTAAGATCCCATTCATCCTTTCTTTTCTTTTTATATTTATACTAATAAATTCAAAAGTAGTTTTAATATCTCATATATATCTAGATCATTTTTAGTATCAAATGAATCTTGTATTATATATTTTGCTTAAATTTCTTGAATCTCTTTTATTATTTATTGGTATATTTATATTTATTTTATAATTGATTGGGAAAATGGGTTATATAAGGTTATTCAGGGATATACTCTATATATAAGAAAAGTTGGGATGAAGTCGTTTGGTCCTATAATATTATTTACTATTTTGATTATTATTTATAAAATAGCTTTTTTTTCAAGATTCTCGTTTTTTAATTCTTTTTTGAATATTTCGTATGATTATTGTATAAATGTATGAAATCTTTCGACTTTATTAATTGTATTATAAATTTCTATAGGGACTTCATGAATATCGATTTGAAGAGTTTTCGCCTTTTGTTGAAATTCGGTCGATATAAAATTCGTATCTATATTATAAGATATATGATCTAATGGATCAAAATATATATCGATTTAGCATTTCTGAATTGTATTCCAAATTGTTTTTGTGCTTATATCTTATACAAATGTAGTAATGTTATATACAATAGCTTTATCGATAATATAAAGAATAGATTTTCCTTCAATATAGAATATATCCAAAATAATTGAATAATTGAATTCGATATCATTTTTTATTGTGAATTTGAAACATTCTAGGGATTTTGTATAAAACTAATAATATTTACATATTTTGTTGAGTTTTTCGATTATTTGAAAGTTAATATCTGTATGCCCTATATGATTGAGTATATTGATAAATTTTCATATAAAGGGATACCCGAATCTTCAATATATTTATCGAAATTCAATTTCTATCAAATAATAATATATTACCGTTTTTTTTATTTGATTGAAAAATATAAAAGGATATCTCTATTTTCGTATAATAAAAATAATCTTATTACTTTACTTTAATATATTTAATATATTATTGAATATAATATATAAATGATTTATATTCTATATATATATAAAAAATAAAATATTTATTGATATAATGAAAAACGTAATGATTTTAATTGATATTTGGATAATAATATCTCCTTGTGATTGTACAATTCCTTTTCCGAATTTGATATTGTATTCAGTATCTTTTGTATATAAAATATCTTTTTCTTTTTCTAATGCCTATACCTGAAATTCCCCTATTATTGATATTTCTGATATATTTATATCTGGAATAATACCTTGAAATGCATTTGCTGAATATTGATTTTGAAATTGGAAAACTTTATTTAGATTATCACTCTTTTTATATTTTTTGTATAATTAATTGAATTGATTATTTTGTAGGTATATATACATCAATAATTGTTTCCTTAATAGTTCTATAATGTATATTTTATTAATAGAATCTATTTCAATGAAATATATCTCGAATTGAATTATTTGATTATTTGAAGATTCAATTTGGGGATATTCGAAAATATCATCTTCTTTTGATATTTCGTCCTTTTCGTATTACAATTCAAATATACCTTTATATTTCAAAAAATATTACTCAAATATTTCTTCATCCATTTCTTGTTCTATTATATATTAATTGAATTTCGTTTTCTGTTCCTCTTTTATATAATTTGTCGACCAATATCCTAATTGCTTGTATACAAAGCATTTCTGAATTGACATATATAATGATATTTGAAAATATTGAGATCTTTTTGATGAATTTATTAATGAATATAAACGAGAAAAAGTGAATCTGCCTTTTGATCAAGCTTTATATTATCCTCGATTTCTATATAAACCTCGATCACCATATATATGATCCATTCAATATATTTCTATACCTAATAAATTATTAATTATTGAATCTATAATATAGATATTCATTAATCATATTCTTTCAGTTTAATTAATAGCATTTCGAAGGTCAGTATAAAGACCTTTGTATATCATAATAGGATATAGCAAAACAAAATTGCATTCAGGGATATCGCAATAAACATTTATAATCTAATCTTTTAACATCAATTCTGATTAATATGAATCTACCAATCCATATTACAATATACAAAACATATCGAAAAGCTTTTCCAATTGTTCCGAAAATGATTTATTAGAATACTTTTGTATAATCTATAGAAATGTTGTATTACACCATTCGATGAGATATTTCTGATATCTTTCTTCTATTTCAAAATACATTTTCGTGAATATAATCATTTCTTCGAATTTCAATTTTCTATTACTAATTTTGTCGAAATAAAATGATAACACAGAGTTTTGAAGCATTATCGAAAACGCTGTTTCGTATTCATTTAAATGAATTCCGATTTTGTTACAAAGTTCGTAGAATATTTACAGTTTCTTATTCAGAAAATCGTACTCCCCGCCGTTATATTTGAATTTATTGTTATTATACATTTTCATAAAATCTGGAAGAAGGTTTCATCCGTATACTATATAAGATATATTCTGCCTTATTATACGATCTAGCATTATAAAATCAAAAAGGAATTGACTTTGATTTTGTTATTATTATTCATCTTATCATATTTACTCAGAAAACTTTGGTATAAATAAAGTTTGAATTTTGATCGATTTCTTCGATACAATGATTTCATATATATCTATATATTCTTCTTTCAATCGATCTACTTCTTCTTGAACTTCTTTCGTATATTCATCTGATTTGTCTTTCGAAATGAGTTCAACAAGTATTTTTGCATAGCTATTGCTCCCTCTTGTTTATCGGACCTGAAAACTATACAGAATGAATTGAATTCGTACAAATTTGAAAGCTTCGCAATATACGATTTTGAATGTAGCATCTGTTCAGTTTTCGTACCACTCTTGAAATTCTTCCCATAACCTTTGCTCTTTATATTTTCTGAATTGCGAATTAACAAGTTATATAATTATATTAGTATTTATTTAGGATTCAATAAATTTTGAATTTAGATTCAATTATTTCCTTCAAAATTCAGTATCCATTTTATACAAAAATAATTCAGGGATTGGAAAAACTATATTGAATATTATAATTCGATGTTATATTATATCAAATAGATTTATTATATAATATATACAAAAATATAATAGATACAAATAGAATCGAGATAAAATCAAACTATCTTGAAGAAATCAATTATAGTCAAAGATCCCTTCTTAATATATATTTCGAAGAAAATAGTATGAGGAATATAATATTTTAATTCTTTTATACAGATTATATGTAAATTTAGTCTAATACAATCTTGTTTGTCTTTTCAAAAGATATCTCTTTTTATTAGATTTAATTTTGTTATTTTGTAATTGAGTTTTATTAATTATTAATTAATATTAGATAGACTTTGTAAAGGGATATATATATAAAACATATATAAAATAAAAATGATTCTATTATTCTATCTAATCCCTTTATATAACGGAATTCTATTAATCTATATAAACGCTGCTATCCCACTTACGATGTGGGGGAAACACGTGATGGTGTCACGTGTTTCGTCAGTCATGTGTTCCAACATTTTCCTTTATGGATATGATTTGATTATACTTTTATTTGTTTATTTATTCGTTATACTTTTTATTTCTGATATATAAAATAATTGATACCTTTATTATATTTGATATTGATAATAATGGAATTCGGATTCTCTTAAAGTAAAGGGTTTTAAAGGAATATTTGAATATATTTATTATATATTTTCAGATTATATCGAAATTGATCGTTATAGGATTTTTAAGATAATTTTAAAAAGGAGTTTGAGTATAGATTTATAATATACGAAATATATATTTTGATAGGGCTATATTTATATTATATATAGTGTTTTTAGATCCTAAAATATTTCGAAATTGGAATTGGATAATCGAATCAATCAAGTTAATCAAAATTGATCAAAATTGACCAAAATTGATTAAGGTGATCAGATTTAATCGAAACAGGTTTGATCAAAATAAATAGAACAATCAAAATAATAAAATTAATCAAATCGAATTAATCAATTTCGTATATAATTGGTAATTCGTATAAAATGAATAAATAAAATAGTTTTTCGTGAGAAAATGAGTATAGCGAAAAACTCGAAATTGCTTTCAGGTTTTCTTCAGATATATACTTTATATTATCTAATAAATACATAATAAACACAAAATAATTAAATCAAAAAATGAACTTCAAATTCACTATTAGATGATTATTATTCTTGATCCTTCGATTCTCTTGAATTGTTTAATAATTAAAAACTTATTTTTTAGCATAAAAATGCTTCGTTTTACAACGAAATATTTTTATCTAATTATAAGAGTAGAATCAAAATAGATTTAAAACTTATAATTCTTTGTATCAATTCCCAATATCTAATTTGTAATATTACTATAAAAGATTGATCAATATCGGAACAATTATATATAGGGAAATGAAACTTATCAACAAATATAAAATACTCTTGATAATTAATACATTTTGATTTACCTAAAGAGTTAGAATCTATAGAAAATGAAGAGCTATATAATGATATATGCCGAAACACTAAGTGCGAGCACTAATGGGCACGTGATCCTTACCATCCTTACCATGCACGTGATTCATATTCCGACAATTATAATATCTTTCAAAAAATGAATATTATTGTATTAATAATAAAAATAATTAAAATCTAATTTCATATTCGAATTCTTTAATTAATTTTATTATTATTTATTTTTTAAATTCCAAAATATCTTTAATATTAATCGATTTTGGAATAGTAACCATATTGTTTTTTTGTGTGTGATTATCACCTCCCATCAAAATTTTCATTATAATAATAGTTAGGGTCTTATCGCAGTTGGCCGCCTTGTTCCCTCGAATGCCGCTTTAACCCATTAGAACATCAAACATATTCTTATCAATATCCAAGTATATCTTCACATACAACGTCGATGGATAGATTAGTTTTCCTATTTTATCATTTATTCAACTGAGTACCTAGTATCTTATTTCTGACTCACAATGACCAAGAAGTTCGAGGTTGTCCATGAGCTTATCGTGAATAGAGAGCATTGCTAATACAATGTCTCAGTCAGCAACCAACGTAGATTTATTCTGTCAGGTCTCAATAAAACGATGATGACAAGATTTTACTGTTGGAGGAAGAAGTGAGTAACATCTGACCGAAGGAAGGGGGGGGATTTTGTTATTTTTCCTCTATACCTTTCGATCAAGGCATCAACCATCAAACAACATCAAACTACTCACCATATCCACTCTCTTGCAGTAATATCTAATCTTTCGCATATGCACTCGTATTTGATTGGAAAAGGAAGCAGTCCATTCACTCTCTTACATCCATCTATCTTGCCAATACCCAAACTTCACTTATCCAAGAACGAACAAAGACAACAAAGCATCTACTTACTATTCCCGGTTCCAGGTTCCAGTTTTTAAATTTCAACCACTAATGAAGAGCGGTCTCCATCTCCAAGACCCCTATTACCGTTGATAAGAAACTATTACGATTTATCTGATGATTTTCGAAGAGCAACGGAGAGATTTGAATAATAAATAAACATTTCTCAACAAAATTCTGTTGAAACATGTCAAACATCTGACCGCAAGTGGTTTTCTCGTGCCTATCTATCCTGTTCCTGTCTTGTGAACCCTGTCCCCGCCCGCGTTTGATCAGCTCAGCCATATCACATTCACCATTATCAACCTCATTCCTCATCATGCCAACTCCACAACATACTTATCAACATTCACGACACTCCAATACATCTCAAAATCAACAAAATAGAAACAATATGGCAAGATCAAACGGTGTATCAGATCGATTGCGCAATGAAGGTATATCTACTTTTATTAATTACAGCTTCCCCATTTCCCCATATCCTCCACATATCTAATCTAATCTCATATCTAATCGCGCAAAACAGCAGAATCATGGGTAGAAATATCCTCCCAACCATCTTCATCATCCATTTCTTCCATCGATAATGAAATCGTAACAACTGGTCTTCGAGTTTCTCAACACCCTTCTATTCGACGGCGCAGACGATCTCAAAATCAATCACGGCCGCAAA
Source organism: Stromatinia cepivora (assembly GCA_014898415.1). Classification (NCBI taxonomy): domain Eukaryota; kingdom Fungi; phylum Ascomycota; class Leotiomycetes; order Helotiales; family Sclerotiniaceae; genus Stromatinia; species Stromatinia cepivora. The sequence goes on along the minus strand of RCTD01000042.1, from coordinate 131,761 downwards.
TTAATACAAACATCAACAGACAAAGAAGTACAAGTAGTCAAGAGGAATATGAAGAATCGGAATCGGAACCAGACCATATAGATATTATAACTAGCTCCAATGAGATATCCCCGCCGGTAGCCATTCCAGCACGATTATCGACCCAAGAAACATATGATGCAGAATCCGAAGATGATGAGGATGAGAATGGTACAGCTTTAGGAATAGGAAGAGGAACAACACTACCATTTACACCTCAACCAAATGCTTTCTCTCACCCTCCATCATCACAATCCCAAAGTCATCGAACTCCGGCTCCTGCACAAGGCTCATATTTCCCACGACAAGTCCATCCACAACCTCGACCACAATCATATCCATCGCGTAACCATACAACTTCACGAAATACGTCGTTTAACAATTACGTTCGACCCCCTATAGACCATGATGCCGCTCTCCGGGCTAGTCTCACAACTTTACTGTCCTGTGCGGCTGCAGCAAGAGGTCTTCCCAAATCTCCCGGTCAAACCGCAACAAGTAATGAACCAATGGGTCTTCGAATAGTCCCCGAATCAGAACTTCTCGGTACAGGACCTCCTCCTACAGCCAATATATCACGACCTCTATCACCAAACCGCTCAAAAAGTAGATCATCACAAGGTTCCCAAGATGAAGTTAAACGCAAAGCCAGTCAAACAAAACAAAATACTCGAGCTCTCAAAAAGAAAAAGAATGAACTTATGCAAGGGGAAGAAGCTTTTATTTCACCTACCCTCCTAACATGGGTAATGAGCGCGGGAGTGGTAGTACTTGTCTCAGTAGTTGGATTTGGAGCAGGATATGTCATTGGGCGGGAAGTGGGGAGACAAGAAGCTTCGGTTCTTGGGGGATGGAATGGCTCGATGAGCGATGGAAGTTGTGGGAGAGAGGCTGTAAGGAGTGGGAGTGGTGGATTGAGGAGATTCAAATGGGGTGGTAGCGTTGCTAGGAGTATTGTTGCTTGAATGGGTGTTGAGTTTGCATCGGTTTGATAAAGATAGGTTATTTTTGATGAGATATCACGAGCGTGGTTTGGTTTCAGCGGGTCTGGTCAGCAAGCATGACCTTTTGAGGGGCATTTTTTGAACCTTTTTTTTCTTGGCGTTGGTTGGCATTGGGCCACATACATATTCACATTTACATTACGTTCTGCTGGAGTCCTGTTTTTTGATAAGTACCTTTGTTTAATGCACATTTGGTGGAAGGGGATTTTGGAGATATAATATGATATGCGCGATATGATGGGAGCATGATTTTGAGAAGACATGATTGAAATCTCAGTCAGGATGAATGGATTAGGATAATGAATGAGGATATTTGACGAGCTCGTTTTGTCCCATTTCCAGCCATGATTGACGTGCATGGTATTAATGTTGAAAAGTCACTGTTGGTCAGTAGATTGTTAACCCAGAGAGCAAGATTACAGTTCTACAGTCTTAAATCTTCAGTCTATCTATGCCACGTTCTTCCTCATCCACCCAACTCATTCAAAATAGATAGACTGGAGACTTTAGGTTTGTAGAGACATGCTTTCAAATGCATTAGCACCCACAGCTGGTACATGGAGATAATCTTCTTCAAGTTCCAGTCAAGACCAGAAAGTCAATGAAAAATTTAGTAGATTAAACAAACCATTCCTTCTCGGATCTTGGGTATAATAGATACCGAAAGATCGAATATGCACCATGCAAAATTACATCAAGGTATCAAGGTATCAAGATACTATAGTGAATAGTGATGGATATATGAAAAAAAAAAAAAGGCCTTCGAGTATTGTGTTTATGTTTATGACACAGATGGATGAGAGAATAGAAGAAGAGGAAGAAGAAGAAGAAGAGGGAGAGGGAGAGGGAGAGGGAGAGGGAGAGGGAGAAGGGTGAGAAGGGTGAGAAGGGTATTATGGTATAGTGATGAATTGTAGCATGCATCGATCAATCCCACGCTATAAAAAATACATGGAGATATATTCTACAACATCCGAAAGCCTATCATCATATCATACAAAGTAAATCCAACTAAAAATGAAAAGAAGAATTAAGAAAAGAGAGACCTGAATATCGATAACACGACACCAGTCAAAAGGGATGGGTTTTGTATACACAGAGGAAAAATTAACAAAATGTGATATATATGATGAAATTATATTACCGAGCTTTTCTTTATATATTTATATATTTATATTATATAGACAGTACATAGACAGTACATACAGATTTATAATTATAGGTATTAAATATATATCATTCTGTGAAGTCTTCTAACCTCCCAAGTTGTGTTCTATATTCCGTGTTATACATTCTTCCCCTTTATAGTGTTCGTTGTGCATAATCCTATCTATATTTCCCTGTGTATTAAAGTCTATCATATATCCCCTAATCCAAAAGTAAACCTCAACCCGGGCAAACAGCACCAGACCCTATCCCCATCATCACCTCCAAGCCCCGCCCACAACAGCACTCATCAAAGCCTTTCCCTCTTCATTCCCAAACTCAACACCACAGCCAAGTTCCAACGTCCCCGCACTAATAACCATCGCATAATTCTTACTCATACTTTTCACAATAGCTTGAATAAACTCCTTCTGCTGCATCTCAGTTAAATTCTTCAAACTCACTTCCCGCCCCCGCAATTGCGTGTTGAATTTCCTCAGCTGGTAACTCGGGCAAAATACCTTGGATTTTCTCCAGAGTTTTATGTAGGAAGAACAAATTGGCGATTGCGAGAGCGACGGTTACACAGCCAACTTGTGCACAAGTAGTAAAACCAACGGTGGAAAAAACTAGTTCTTCGGCAACAGAGAAGGGGGATTGTGCGAATAAACCCCCACCGAAACCGATGAGTATTGTGAACCGTATTATTTGGCAATTGAGGTCGAGGGGCCGACGTCAGCGTAAATGGGGAGCTGCTATGAGGATGAGAATCCTGCCTGCGGTGTCCCAAGGCATGTAGTACCCGTATGCAGAGAGAATGGCACCGTTGGATATAACAGCGAAGATAATCAGAAGAATGAATGGTAGAAGACGAACTATTGCTTCGAGAGCCGAGTCTTTGCGTGTAAATTGGAAGGATATGGGTATCATATAGATAGGAATAAAGATCGCGGTTCTCCAGCAGATGTCATACCGACGAGAATGAGCATAATTCTACTCTTTAAGAATTCTACAGGGAAGATGCAGCGGCTGGTAGTGGTGAAGATAGTGAAGACTTGTTGGAGGCCCAAGATGATGAATAAGCAGCCGGAACAAATGAATAGGCCGATAAGTTTTCCCGAGTTCCAGGAATAGATTGCACCGCCAAATGAGACTGCCATAAAGCCGGACACAAAAGCTTCAATGACAAGGATGCCATCGAGATAGTCTACTTCTTTTGCGCGGTGGAGGAAGGGAACACTAGGGCGCGGATGGATAGTTTGGGAGGAGGAAAAGGTAGGCGGGTGCGCTACCACCAAACCCACAGAGAGTCCGGCCAACAATCAAATTAGGCATGTTTGGAGCACCACCACAAATTGCGGATCCAGCTTCAAAGATATTAATAGGAATAATACATGTCCATTTCAAATTAAAATGACCAAAGATCTCTCTCCACAGTAAATTCGTACTGGCTGCACCAATGAGGAAACCTACACTGAGCCAAGAAAACTTGCTAACATCGTTGACGTAAAGGACGATATCAGCTTGAACCTCTGCAACAATGGTATTGTCGAGGGCAAAGAGGAAAGCCGAGGGGAGAATTACGGAGACTACTAGAACCTATCTCCAGCTTGTGATATCTCGTACTTGGGGAGCGTCTTCGGTTTGTGCGACTTATGCATTTTCTTGATCAATCTCCGAGATTGAAGTCTTTTCAGAGGTAACACCGGCTTGTTTGTGTGGAACGTTGGGGGATTTTGCTGAAGCGGCAGAAGATTCTGCAAGCTTCTCTGCTGTAGGATACGAGATTGTGAGGATATGCCTGAAGTTGTTAGTTCAATGTCTCACGGCAATCTTTAGTAGCGTGAAGATAACTCACTCTTCTTGTTGAGATATTTAGAAAGAACCTTATGGAATAATATCGAAAGTCACTACTACAGAAGAAGTGGTACTCAAACATGAGCCTGGAACCGAGAGGCATGCACAATTATTCGGTAACCAAGGATCTGACTCTCAGAAACAATATAACTGAAAGTGCTTGATACGCTGTGGGATTCATCATAGAAGCTTTGCTGTTTAAGTTACTATGACTCCTATTTCTATATAAAATTTATGGAAATACCTACCCAGCGTCACGACCAATGTTCCTTTCTCCACAACAATATTGAAGTTGAGCTTGTTGCTAGTGAAACATGATATCGATAGCCGTGGAGGATCAAGGAATGAATCGTAGTAATTATTCCACTAGGACTAGAACCAAGGCCACGGGATGACTGACGAGCGAGACGAGGAAAGAAATTTGATGTAGAATTATCAATCAATCCAATTGATCGGACTTCATACTAGTGGGATTAGAATGTGTGCAAGCGATATCTTCGTTTCTCCACCTCCCAGCCCAGCTAGTTCTGGTACGCATGTCCGTTGAAGCTGTTCTAACACGCATTCCCGCGTGACGACTATTACATAACCCTGATTGTTATGCCAAAGTTTCGATTCATTGTTACTGTTAGTCGTCTCTTGGCAGTTCGAGGTGATGCTCTAACGTGATCTGATTTTATCAATACATACAGACTGGCGGCCTCCACTTGTTTTACATGTGAACTGACGCCAGATACTGTAGATGACTTGGTACAAGAAATTCCTCCGGCACGTTGCAAAAGCATAGGGGTGCAGGTGGTCGAGATGTGACATGAAAACAAGAAGAGCTGACATGTGGAGAGCCGTGTGTCGTTCTCGTCCATGGTTAATGAAGAAAAGAGAACGAGAGACTTTGAAGATTACTGCAGAGGAACATAACAAAGAATAGGTAAAAATAGTCTTAGGCCCTCTACTTAAAGGTATTATTTAGAGATATAATGACAATTCTAAATCTTCCGGTGCCTGATCATGAATTTGGAGCCTTCATGCGGAATTCCACTGGTAAGCCGGCTATCGCTACCATGTAGTTTGGTTTCGATTTACCAAGTCGGTAAGATCAATTGGCTATTGACGCTAGAAAGTGATTGTACGTACCAAATCAGGTCAGGACTACTACCTGGAGCGACAACGTCTTCATGGTAAAATCGAATTCAGTTCGTTCTTCCTCGGCTTAGAATTCTCATTCTTGAAAGCTCAGTTGCATCGCGATACCAAGTCAACAAATTTAAGATACTGTAAAATTTTTGCATCTCCTTCAAAACGAAAGTCTGATATAGATGTATCAACGCGTCTATTATTTATCTATCGCCTCAATGGAACCACAAAATCTCTTCCCAAAATGCTAGTATTGTAAAAGTCCCACAACACATTCATTCTTTTTATACTGCGCGTCGGAAAAGACTGTTGAACTTTTATTATTTGTTGAAATGAGGGTATGCTAAATGTCTAGGATCTGGTGGCTCTGGATATACTGAATCGTATCGACCCCCTGCCGCCAGACATTTCTCGTGGTTGTACTTCCGGAACCCACTCCGCGATAATTCCCCGTGTCGCTTCGTTGAAAGATTCAAGTGAAGTATAAGTTTTGCAGATTATAAGGTGGGTAGGTCTTCCAGGTGGAACGCTTCGAATCGTCAAAGTCCAAGCAGAACGTGGTAATGCCGATAAAACCGCGGCATTAGTCTCTGCTCCCAGGGTAACTACCAATATATTATTATTGAACGTCGTGGCACTCATTTGCTGAAAGGGGTAATATCGCTTGGGCAAGTATTTTCTTCCCATCTGGACTTCCGTAATCGAATAGCAAAACGTTTCTGAGGGGGGTGAACGAACACTATCCGGGAGCGATAAGGCCTAGGCAGTGAGAATCCACAAAACCAAAGTTGAGATTGAAGGTATTCAACGAGATGTGGAAAAGTGCCTCCTCGCTTTCTGCATATGCAGTTGAAGCCATCATAAGATTTCACTACAAGTCCTGTTGATACCAAGCTATCATGGTCTTGTTCATCGTACTTTATAGTCGGTTTCCATGGCCCAGTTAGCTCCCACCAAATAGTCATAGATGTAGCAATTGATTATTATCTTGCGTGTCGACTGTTAAAGGCAAGATGGGCTTCATATTGAATCATTCAATCGAAAAAGAATTCTCTGCTATTCGAAAGCTGCTTGTCACAAGAATATCAATGTTGATAGATTGATGTCGAAGTGGAGTGTTTGTGAACAATCATTTGTGGTAAAAAAAAAAAAGAAGTGGTACCATAATGAGACACCATGTCCACCAGATCATGGGATTGTTATCGATATCTGAGTCAAAATTAATCATTCATTCCCTGATGAAGATTGTGACCTTCCTTTTTCATCTTTTTTATATGCAATCATTTTTCCGTTTAAGTATCATTTTCCATATATTTTCTCCAATCATTTTCTCTTGCTGCAACAACCGATGTTTCTCCCTCATTTTCATATCTTATATCCCTCTCAAGTAGCTAAAGAACGGCAGATAAGAAATGATGTAAGAACATACACTAATGAGGTTTTCAAATGTATCTTTAAAACATGAGGGGGGCGGATGAGAGATTAGTTGATAACGGCTTTGCGGGGCGATGATGATCTTGAGGTAGCGCAAACTCTGTGCTCATTGGAACTACTTTTACTGTCCTGTACTTGTACTATAGTTCCATCGTTAATAAAAAGCATTGCTCTCCCTTCTACATCAAGAACTGCATTTCTCATTCGTCCTCCTCGCCTCCAGGTTGCACATCCCTTCTGGAGACAATCGTAAGATTACTTACGATATGGCCGACCTAATCAATGAAAAACACATATCCACCGACTCTGATGATATCAAAAAGCAGTCACAAGACTTAGAACAAAATGTCACATTAGATGAAGGGGGGCTAAAAAATCGTATGTTCAAGCATGCCGATCCAAATGATGGTGATGAGGCACTTAAGGCGTTTGCTGGTGATGATGGTGGAGTTATTGTCATGACACTAGAGATGGAGAAGCAATTGTTGAGAAAAATTGATTGGAATTTGATGCCAGTATGTTTTGTTTCTGCTGCTATGCTTCAAGAAGTTCTTTTATTTACCGCCATTCACAGATGCTCTGTGTTGTGTATGGCCTCAACTTTCTCGATAAGACAGCACTTTCATATGCTAGTATTATGGGTATGAAGACCTCACTCAATCTTGAGGGTGATAACTACCAATGGTTAGGGTGAGATTGTTCAACTCACGCTTGGAGATTTTTCTTTGCTGATTTGTGCAGATCCATGTTCTACATTGGTTATTTGGTTTGGGAGTATCCGACCAATCGTTTACTGCAGAGATTACCCCTTGCTAAATGGTCGTCTTTCAATATCATAGCTTGGGGTGGTACATTGTGTTGCATGGCGGCGACAAGCAATTTTGCAGGTGCCGTGGCTGTGCGCTTCTTCCTTGGAGTCTTCGAAGCTGCAGTCACTCCTGGATTTGCCTTTTTTACATCCCAATGGTACACGAAAGAAGAGCAAGGACTGAGGACTGGAATCTGGTTCAGTTTCAATGGGTTTGCTCAAATATTTGGTGGTCTCGTTGCCTACGGCATTTCAGTTGGTGTTAAGAAACATGGAGCGACCATTGCGCCGTGGAAGATTATATTTTTGACCATTGGCCTGTTAACAATTGCTATTGGGTGCATATTTCTTTATTTCATGCCGGACAATCAATTGAATGCCAGGTTTCTTACCCCGAAAGAGAGACTTATGGCAGTTGAGCGTATTAGAAACAACCAACAAGGCGTAGGCAATAAGCATTTTAAAATGTACCAATTGAAAGAAGCTTTGGCCGATCCGATCACTTGGGCGTTCGTCTTTTATGCATTGATAGCAGATATACCTAATGGTAAGGAAAATCTGAATGCTCTATCGTTGACAATCAATTATAACTGACAATTCTCAGGCGGAATCTCGAACTTCTTTTCCCAGCTCATTGTCTCATTTGGTTACACTCCCGATGAATCACTTCTTTACGGAAGCCCGGGTGGTGTTGTTGAAGTTGTAACTCTCCTTGTCTGTGGTTACCTTGGAGATAAATACGGTCATAGGCTCTTGATCTCTATATCCGGTCTTTTAATTGCGATGCTAGGCATGATCCTCATAGTTGCCCTCCCCTTATCCAATGACAGTGGTCGTTTGGCAGGCTATTACTTGATACAAGCTTCAGCAACACCCTTCACTGCACTCCTCTCTATGATATCAAGTAATGTCGCAGGCTACACTAAAAAAACAACAGTTGCAGCCCTGTTTTTAGTTGCCTACTGCGTAGGGAACATAGTCGGACCCCAGATATTCAGGCCAGAAGATGCGCCACGATACAAGCCGGCGGAAATAACGATTATTATATGTTTTGGAGTAGCTGCCATTGATGTAGCTTTCATTGCTTGGTACTACAATAAGATGAACAAGAAGAATGAAGCGATTAGAGCCGCGCCAGGATACAGAAAGCTAGATAAGCAGGAGTTTCTCGATCTGACCGATAAGGAGAATCACGAGTTTGTGTATACTTTATAGTTTTGTGTAGCCTATATGCTCTCGATTTCATATCAGTAGACACATAATTTCAGCTACAGTCACATCTCATCTTTCCATTGCTCAAGATATTCGGGGATAACCCGGAATATAAGGACAGAATATATGTCGGAATTCGAAGAGGAAAGACAGGATATCAACGTGCGAGGAAGGTTCTGAAAGAAAGCTGCGAAGTGGTGCAACTCCAACATATCAAGATCACTTGCTCATATCTTGAAATTTGGAAGGAGTCAGACAAGACACGAACAATATCCATGTACCCTACTAATTTGTCATACCGGCCAAGACTCCTCGTGCGGTATCAAGCTTTTTTTTTGCAATAATCATTGCACCTTAAAGCTTCACGATAATCACGAGGGCAACCGATGACCTGTGAATGGTATGTTATTGAGATTGTTTATCTATTGCATAGAGGCTCGAATGGGGCATAACTTTGGAGGGGTTGATAACATTAGATAACATTGACGAATCAGCATCATGGAAATATGGTAGCCTGTGCTTGGTGTAACCTCATACGATAATCTAGGATTTAAATTTCTTTGAAGCTTGCATAAGTGTGAGTATTCTAGACGGCGAACATCACTAGATCATTGCAAAAGTAATCCGTCTCCATTTTTCCATCTGAGCGTTGGCTGGTCTTCAATATCATGCGGCGTTGTGGGATTGGGATGACTGCATTAAAAACCGGGGACACTGAATTAGATCGGATGATAGGGAGAATTTTGGCAGAAAAAAAACAACAGGACCAGGAAAAGTTCTAACGCGAAAACTTTACTTAAGCTTCTTTACTATAGCTCCCAGGCCATACAAAATTAGAATGTCGACACAATACCGCGATCCAATTTCAGGTCTAATTTACAAAATCTCGATGTTACATAGTCTCAAATTTCCCTTATGCATGAAAAGGTGGAGAGACGAACGATTGGTCCAACACTCACTACTTCCTCCTTGGAATATCACAGCCAGGGATACACAAGGAATAATCCATGTTACCCATGTGTTTGAGCTGCAATTCACCTCAACGCTGATACCGAAACCATTCTCCTTCCAAACAATTTCCCCGAAGCTCTAGTTCTGACTTTCCCCTTCGTTACAATACAGTTAATTGGACCACATACAATGAAATCGGTTTTCCCTCTTCCTTGAACAGACATTCGTACCTGGAGTTACCATCTTTCCTGCCAAGTCGAGGAGAGGCAAAGCTGAAAAGGCGTCGTTAATTCAAGCCTCAATAAGCTAATTGCAAGTTGGAGGCGTGTTTGATACCCCCGGCATTGATCATGCCTTTTTTGTTGTAGTAGCGAGTTGGACAGGGGGTCTGGCTTTATCCAACCAAAAAACCTTAAATGATCGGGACCTCATTTAGATGAGAGGTATGAACCCTACTTGAATAAATTTCTACTCCTGACGGTCGGCGAAGGGTGGTCACCCCCTCCCCCCCAGTTTCTACGCACAATATTTCTGTGCAACTTACCAGTTTTCGGTATTTTACCATCTCTTAAAAGATCAATACCGGGAGGGGTAATAATAGTAACTACCCATTTCTAGAACATGATAAATGCGTCCCCATGTTCATCCAGACCTTCGGGGCAGATTTTCTGTCAGGATATCTTCAAGGTACATCACACTTTACCATTCCTGTCATTCTTCTGAGAATCTTTTGCGAGATCGTTTCGGGGACCCCTAGTGCATACATATTCAAAGGTTGGATGCCTCCCCCATGCCTGCTTGTCAAAAGAAGAAACGCATAACACACACCTCATCTGATCCAATAATGTGTAAAGTAAGTATACTTGTATGATGTATCTTTTTTCTTGGAAACTGAGGCTCGTGGTAGTTCTTCTAAGTCTTGGTGTCTTTCAACTCCACAAACCTTTCTCTCTCGTTGCATATTCCTACGAGTGAACCACTATTTTCCACCTCAACCAGTAATTAAGATGCATCTTCAAGACAAAGTGTATCGTAAGACATTGGCCCTGTACCGTTTCTGATTTTGGTTTTCGTCTCTTGATCTGGATTTTAGAGCGAGGGAGAGATGCATCTTCCTCGATTCATCGCCGCGGCCCTGGTATCAAGACAATCTACGATGTTATTGCCCTCGTCATATTGTTCTCCTAACTGCCGTAAGTTTGATTTACGATTTAAAACATAGATTATGCGGGTATCGAGACGAAATTGGAGCAATGACAACTAATATTCATAAAAGCAACATGCAGGATTGAAGCATTGGCCTTTAACAGCACGTCTTCCTGCGCAGAAAATTCAACATTCATTACCAGCTGTGGATCCTGTCAAACTTGTGTGCTGACCTATTCAATCGAAAATACGGACGTCAATACCGATCTACAAGAAATAATACCACTCATTTCCACGCAATTGAATAAATGTCTTAATACACCTGGAGGAGGGGAGGTACAACAGTACGGATTACAGGTTTCGAACTTAACATCTTTATATTCACGAATAGTTGGAACCGGCCCTTCGACGAGTTCTCCACAGACAGCAAGAAAGACAGGTTCTTCAACTAAAACGGGATCAATTAGTTCGGTGACGCCTGCGAGTAATTGGATTGGGAGTTCGAATAGTGATTCGGGAGATTGGACGACGATTTTGAGTACAGCTACTTGGGCAAGTGCTTATTTCAGTGCCCTATCTGAAGGTATATGCATAATCCTTCAGCCAACTTTGAGTGCTTCTGATAAATTCATCAAGCTAACTCTGAATATAGCATCAATATCCGCCATGAAAGCATCCTCGCGACCAACGACCTTCACCAGCTCCATATCCTCGACCTCAGCATCAACTTCCACATTAATATCAACCCCCACCGCAACTATGAACTCCGAAACCAGCAGTATCTCCACTTCCAACTCCACCGTTCCGCTAATGTCATCTTCTTCCGCATCTCCTCTCAACAAAACCTGGATAATCGGCCCCATAATCGGTTCCCTCCTCGGTATGTCCACCGTCTTCATAGTAATCTTCTTCACCCGCCGCAGGCAAAATCGGGAAGTCCTCTTAGAGCAATATCACCTTCGTCAACGGCATGTCCCAATCGATATCGAACCCTACAAAAAGTTGGATGGTCTCTACAGCCCGGCGAGTACAAGTAGTCATAATAGTTATGGCGATGGACATTTAGGGACTTGGGGAAAGGTTCAGTTACATGGGGATAGTATGGAGATGAGAGAGTTACAGGGAAAAGAAGTCATGGCACCGGTGGAATTGCCGGCTAGAGAACCTGTGGGAAGTGAATTGTTAACGCCAATTGGGAAAAGTTTCAGGAGAAAAAGGAAGAGAGAGGCAAGTCCTGCTTCGCCCCTGTATTCGCCGGGATGTGAGGGGTTAGGTGAACGGAAAGATGGGGGAAAGGAAGGGGAAACAGATATCGGAACGATGAGTTTATCACAAATAGTGTTACCGGAAGGAAGTGAAAGAGGGGGAATGGAGGAAGATGAGTATGAGGACGAAGAAGGAGAAGTGGAATGGCCGTTACCGTTGAGTCCGCTGCAGGAATTATTTAAGAAGACGGAGATGAGAGACGGGAAAGCAGATGCGGATAAAGTACGACATGAGACATACTACCATCCTTGAACAATGCTTGAAGTAGGAAAGGGAGGGAACAGGAACGAAAGAGGCACTGGAATATATATCGGGGTGAGTTACAGGTTAGAAGCAGGCACGAGAATGGCTCTTGTCTCTTCTCCACAAAAGACCAACTCAACATTATACCCAGGATTTATATGGTCTGCTCAATCAAAGACCTGATGCCAAGAGACAAGATCACGACAAAAATAACATTGAGTTGATGGCTATCTCAATTTCGAAGTTTACATGGAATAAAAGATACATATATACATCCAACCAAATGTCTAACAGAACTCCAAACCCTCAAGTCCCGAAAGAAAAGTCGGCGACATACCAAAAATCGCAACACTTCCCCTCGCGGCCAAAACCGAGCCGCACACCACTTTATACAGTGATACTGATACACAAATACCCCAACTAGGGGATTAATACTGGCCTCTACCAACTTATTCCATTAACAACACTAATGATACTCCATTGCATATACACATGCAAGTGATGGATTTCTTGTGTCTTAATAATGTATGTAGCATCTAGAACGAGCGAGCGAGCAAGCGGATCAATCAATACCCATATAGTATCAGTTTTAGCAACATTAGTGGTAGTGTTAGCTTTGGTTTTATTCAGATTCAGACCTCCCGTATAATGAAATAAAAAAAGGAATGGAAGAAAGCAAGAAAAAAAATATGCTTCGACTTCGTTTGTGATTTGGTGATTTTGACGTTATGTTTTGACATTATATTGATGAGGATGCGATGGGATGAAATTATGTTCGTGACAGGGACTGTTCAGGGAGGGGTGTTGGAAAGGCTCAATAGAATAGATGATATCAGGAAGCATAGCATCCAGTTTTTATTCAAGCTTCCTATAGCATACTTTACCCACTTCGCTCGCTCCGTTGATCTACCTTGATCTATTTGACCATATCAAAACCGAAATCGTTCCAAGCAGCCCTATTTATTCAAATACCAACCCCATCCCACCACACCTATTCCCCTACCTGTCAACCCTCAAAAAACTCCCCCAACAACGCATTCGTCTCCTCACTCTTCTGGAGTTGAATCCAATGACCAACGTCCCAATTCTCAACCCTCAAATTCGATACATAAGGTTTCATTTGCGAAGCAAAATTCGCGCTTAAGCTAGTGTAATTGGTAGATGTTATGAGGAGGGTTGGTTGGTGGAGAATGGCTTTTTCTTTGGGGATGGCTGGAGGAGGTGGTTAGCTGTGGTTGAGCGTTGGGGGAAAAAATGAGGAGAGGAGGAATGGTACCTTTGTCATCGGCTTCATTGATGCCATGTAGTTGTGCTGTGTACCAATTTTTTGCAGCACCAAATCCTCCATTCTGGGGTGAGAATAGGGCTTTAAAACTTGCTACGTCCTAATTGTGAGATAACCTGTCAGCAGATGTGCGTATATCTTCAATCTGCATATCATGTTTTTGGAGATAATTGCTCACCTCGTCTGTAACAAAATTTGGGTAAGGAGCTATCATACTCCTCTTAAGCCATTTACGAAACGCACCTGTAGCTCCTAAGTTTTTTTTCCCTAGGTCGCTGTCTAGGCTGTAAAACAGTGACATGACCGATTCGGGCTATATCAATGTTACATTAGCATCTTATCTCATCACAACCAGACTCGGGGAACCAAGAAACCGTACATTCTTATCCATCAATTCTGCACTACCCTCCTCATCCATGAACAAAAAATATCCAAAAATTTCAAATCCAGCCGCCTCTTTAATTTGCGCATTAATCATTTTCACCATGTCGAAATTGAGTCCCGGTCCATCGGGCGCCTGATACCCTATGTCTAAAAACACTAACTTCTCAAACAATTCCGGATAATAATTTACCATCCGTGAGAGCATGGGACTTCCCCAGTCATGTCCTACACCTAACACTTTATGAGACGCAGAAATGGAGTGTAAGGATAGTATTTCATGCAAATCAGAGGCCATGTCTTTGAATTTGTAGGATTCGATGGAAAGGGGCTTGGAGGTGTCACCGAACCCGAGAAGGTCGGGGGCGATGATTCCGTAGCCTTTGGAGGAGAGATAGGTGATTTGATGGCGCCAGTCGTGGGAGGAGGAAGGAAAGCCATGGGAGAAGAGAATGTAGGGCTTTGAGGGGGTCGATGGTTCGATGTGGATGTATGAGTAGGTGAGGGAGCGGGCTGTGGTATGTGTTTTTGTTGGGAAGGTTGGAGACGCCATTTTGTTGGTAGAGTTCAAAGTTGTCAAGGGAAGTTATGGTGATGTTGAATTTAAAGGAGATACTAATGAATATATACGTACACTAGAACCCCACTATACCGGACAATGTTATTATACCGGATTCGCGTTTGTACGGACTTTTGCACTGCGTCCAATTTTGTATAATGCTGTCCGGAAATAGAGCTCCCCTGAAGTAATTGATTGAATTGAAATATATAGAGCTTGAGCGAAGCTAGAGCTCTACTTTCTATTGTATACTTCTAATATGACGTCAACTACCTATTGTATGATTATGGTTGAACGCGGGGTTCATATCACCTAGAAAACCCGAGTGGAGTCATCGTGGTTCGGGTTCTCACAAGGACCCGGAGGATTCATGTATATGTGGGGGTAATTATACACCCCGATACCAGAAATAATGTCAGCATGACATAGATCGTTTAAGTGAGTGTCAGTAAGATGCAAATCATGTAAAGTAAAATGGAGTTGATTATCAATATCAGTTACCTGTATGTTCTTACTGCACCAAAAATATATTATGTATTCCAAATCCCACAGACCATCGACGAGAAATATCATGAAGAATTGGGATACATATCCCACAATCCCATAAAATCTTGTGACCAAACATCTTCCATCTCCAATGGCATAAAAGTTGACATGCAAGCCATTTGATCTGTCTCCGGCATTGGCTGTAGTTGTTTGTCTTGAAAGTTATCGATAGGATTAGAAATATTGGCATTGGGTGCATTGAATCCCGGTAGACGATCAACCCATGCTTTCATCATCTTCATGACCTTTTCTGAACACGTGAAGATGCTTTCAACATCGCTATTATTCTTTTCCCACGCGGCTTCGACTTCGGCGTCTCTCAAGTTTTGACCTAACAAATCTAAGATGCGCCCAGGTGAACAAGTCTTCCTGACCATATTGGTATCCCAAGCGGGATCTTTCAATACCGTAAGACGGTACAAAGGGAAGAAAACGCCGCCGAACTGTTTCCATATTGGAAGTGGTAATCCTATGTAATGTGAAGCTGACGAGTTAAGTAGAACGTCAAACCAAGATTTTATGGAGTTGAGACAGCGATGGAGATATTCTATTCGAGAAAGTGAGGAATCTAAAGATGTAGATTCTGAGCAGTTAGGAAGATGAATGGCAAGTTCGTCAATCATCACTTCTGTGCCGAAGACTTGAAGATTTAACGCCCCTGTATAATTGTTATCAAATAGTTCTAGGAGTGTAATCTTCACCATGAAATGCTACGTACTGTTGCCAGCCAAATGTGACGGTATCTGGTTTTTGACCTCCGCCAATTGTGATCTAAGAGTTTGGATATAGAGCATGACAAGATTGGAAGTACCAGGTTTGCTTGGCGTGCCATCGCGAATGAGGTGTATATATGCTTCAGTTGTCTTCCGCACAACGTGTTGGAGTCGAACCTGGTTGACTAAAAGCTCATCAGATGGATCTTTAGTTTCTGCTATTGTTGATAGGCATTTATCAAGATAGGGACACCAGACTACGCTCTCCAATCTCTTGTGGAAGGTTGATAGACTAGAAACTTCAATATTAGCATCGGCCACGATGATCCTACCATGCAGAGTAAGTAAAGTTATACACATACGTTGAAGTTAAGTAATAACAAGCTATAATAAGACGACGGTGTTCCATGGTCCGATTCACTGGTATCTCCATCATTTCATGATGACGAGTTTCATGTTCCACCCCTAAGATGTGAGATGCTTCCTCGGTAGTGGGCTTGTGGAGTTCCAAATCAAGTACAAGTGTGACAATGAGATTAGAGAATAAGGTCATGAATGGTGCGGTTCGTATCTGATACTGGCCCCTAGAACTACAGTAAGTGACCTGAATCCAGTATTGAAACTAAAAGAGCTTACCATCCGACAAAACAAACCAAGCCTAGCAAGAGGTCTAAATTCCTTTTCCCCTCAACAACAAGCTCACGAGCTGCAATTTCTCGAATTACTTTGCCAAGTGTGATTTGTCGGTCAATTACAGTTGATGACATTGTCATGATGCATAACCAAAAGAACGGGTGTTCTTGACGTAGCTGATAGGCAGTCATGCCATCTCGAAACTGTATGAATGGAAAGTGAGGAAGATTCCTAGTACAGAAGGATTGAAAATATCTTTCTGCTTCTTCCAATGTTGGTTCCGCGCCCACTGGTAGCGTATATGGATATGGCGCCATTGTGATTGAAGCTGCGGTTGGAGGGAAATGAGCCGCACCCTGGCCAATAGATGCGGTCTCATCTGAGTCTCTCACCGGTATATTCACGGCAGTAGAGCGTAAGCCTGATTCATTATTGCCAGAATTCTGAATTGTGATATTATTCAGGGCATTCTCAACCGCAGGATTATTTGGTGAAATGGTCCTTAGTAGAGATACGAGCCCATCTAATCTTTGTTCAAGTCGTTCTGCAGTTATTCGTGGCTTCTGTCTCCGTTTCACGGGAGCTAGGACACACGCTCTTTTGAGCCGAGAACATCTAGATCAATTAGTCTACGGACAAAGAGGAAATGTTATGTACGGAGAGTATTATGGTGGAGATACCTCTCACAAATTCTATGATCACTACCAAAGTTACATTTAGTTTTGGCACGGGCACAGCTGAGACATGCTCGTCCGTAGGGACCTGTGCGTTCCGTTTCCGTAGAGTCTGCCATTCTTGGAATGATATATTATTCTAAATAGGAAGAAAAGAAATCTAAGGAGCAGAGATAAATCATGGGACAATGAGGTGTTGTTGGGTAGGAGGTAGAGTGCTTGCATCCGGGATAATGAAATTTCCGTGTCCGCTGGAGTTCGGAAGTTTAGATATCCGAGACAACCATTTCAATCAATCCAATATCCAATCAGTGTTTTGATCTGCTCGACTTGGAAATCGAGGCGGTCTGAAGTTGTTTCGAATTTGATTGTCACATGTACTCACGTTGGTTGAAAAGCCCAATGGTCTTCGGATGGCAAAACAATCTATAAATATTATTGAAGTATAAGTAACTACCCGCTCTTCGGTGTAGACGATTCTTTTTATTCCAATCCTCTCCTAGCACTAATGCTACAAGCAAAAGAATCCGAATAGGAGCCATGGTATCCAAAAAGCCCTCGTCGTCGTTGCTACTGGTGGGCTTGGAATCTCCATACTCATACAACTTCCCACACGCTCAACCCCTTTAGCAATACGGGCGTCAACGGGAGACACTTTCAAAGTAAATTTTCCTCTAAAGCTGGGGTTTTTCAATGGCGATTTAGTCAATCCATCTTATAAACAACCATTTTCCACGGAATCGCGCGTGTCTCTCCATGCCAAATCATCAACTTCTCTCTAGTAGCTCTTTTCTACTGTAAAGGAAGCAGGAGTAAATATCTTGTCCTCTTTTCATCTTATAACGTCCAGACTAACATCAATTTCCAAGTCGTGGCAGTTGACAAAAGGTGGACGACGCTATTATCATCACGATATTATCATGTAGCTTCATTCGTGCAGCTCCTTTCTCCTCCAGTATCTATGAACAATGGTTCTATTGATCGATCATATGGGCAAAGTCATTCGACATACACTAATGGACATTTTTTATCGGTTTCAGAAGACGGTATCGCAACGGTGGCGGTCGTTGGCATCACTACTGAGAAGCTGCTCAATCACGTCGAAATGATGACTTTCGCCCGATCCAATTATAAGTTAACCAGCAAGAACGTCTTTCGGTCTTCAACCGTGTGACAGAACGAGAACACAAAAAATCCGTTCGGAATCATCGTTCTTCCACTCGTAATATGAAGGACGAAAGTATCAAAGGTGGGAGCTGCGGATTGGCTAGCTGAGCAGCTATTTGGGTGGTTTAAGGAAGTCGATGGGAAGCCAGCGACTACCTATTTTTCCATCGCAAACGGTCGAGGAACGGGCACAAGAAGTGGATTCTTGAGCTTTTGATAGCCTGGGTCAAAAGATGAAAAATCCCGCATGAAATGACCGTCAAGCAAACACCACTTTCAAGTATAGTTGATACTTGAATCATGTTTTAAGCAGCCAATTATCTATTGTTCATCTCATCAATCGATAATTTGGCAAATAAACCGAACGTTTGATTAGACCCATTGACCAATCATTTATTGACCTTTTCCAGGCTCCGTGTACTGGGATACCATATTAGAAAAGATCCTTTCAAAGATGAGTAAACCACGCATAGTTACCCCTCTTTAAACCCCACCGACCCCACTTACCCCAAAGTCCAGTCGTCGATCCCACGTCACGCCTCCATATCTTGTATTTATCAAATTACTATCATATATGTTCCAAGATCTCAAGTTAATAGATAGTATCACGAACCATCAAAAGCTAACCTATCACCCAAAATGGCCTCCTCCTCCTCCTTCCCCCCAACACCATCATTCTCCTCACTCCCCCTCCAATCCACTGGTCCTCGCGGCAACGCATGGGGTCTTTACGGTCCCTCCGATCAGCTCGGATGTCTCAACCGGCTCACCCCCGAAAACACCATTGAAGCCGCCAAGGAGATAGAACACGGCATCCGAATCTCCACAGACTGGGCTTTGGATAAACCGAAAGTCCCTTGCTTCGGACGTGTACAGTTTGAACAGAAGATTATACATAAGAGTCCGAGAAGTGTTAATGATGATGTGCTAGTGTTGAATACGCAGAGTAGTAGTCAGTGGGATGGGTTTAGACATTTTGGTTGGTTTAGAATATTTCGGGCAATTAGCAATAAACTAATGGACATTCGAATAGGATATCAAGATCAAAAACTTTACTTCAATGGTTGCACGCAAGAAGAAATCCATAACTCAGCCCGAAACGGAATCAACGGTAGGTGCATCATTCTATAATCCGCCGTTTCTCCCCTGCCACTACCCAGATACCTAACATCTACCTCCAGTCTGGGTAGAAAACGGCGGCATAGTAGGCCGCGGCGTTCTCCTCGACTATGCTCACTGGGTCGAGTCCCAAGGCCGAACTCTTTCTCCTCTGACAACGACCAAAATACCTCTTTCAGAGATCAAAGCCGTGGCCGAAGCCCAAAATGTCACGTTCCGTCCTGGAGATATACTCTTTATTCGTACTGGGTACCTCCGTGCTTGTGAGTTTTTTTCATACTTTGATAGAATGATCCTTAGCCCCATTTACATCCGTCAAAAGACTAACACCTTCACCGCTTCCTCCAGTTGAAGCACTCACCTCCTCCGATGCCAGTGCCCTCGCTACCGCTCCCCAAATGACAAGCATAGGCCTCGAAGCCTGCCCGGAAGTCCTTCAATGGCTTTGGGGAAAAGAATTTTCCGCCATCGCTGGTGACCAGCCTGCTCTAGAATCTCTTCCCTTCGACCTGAAAAATCAACACTGGTTGCACGAATGGCTATTAGGTATGTGACTGTCCATAACTTTCACCTGCCCTGATACCCGATTCTATTCCCGTGTCAAAACACCCCATCTTTATATTTTATTTCCAACACAGCTTCAATTCCTCGCTTGTTCAAGAATCTTGTCTTGAAAAACAAATCACTGACCTACCGATCTGGTAACAGCCGGGTGGGGAATGCCAATTGGAGAGCTATTCGACTTGGAAAGATTAGGGGAGGAGTGTAGAAGATTTAAAAAGTGGACGTTCTTTTTTAGTAGTGTTCCTTTGAAGGTTAGTTCACGAGCCATCCAGCAGCCTCTTTCACTACTTGCGCGCTCGCGTATCGGGGTTTCTTTGTTGAGTTATGTGTTGGAGACGGGTGTTGAAGTGGATGTTGATACTAATGTCAACAAATGATAGGTACCAGGAGGAGTGGCGAGTCCGCCGAACGGGGTTGCGATTTTGTGAGATGTTACTATAGTAGATATTTTAGTATATACATTTTACAACTGTCAACTCAGTCAAATTATTCCATTTGACCATGTCATATTTGCAGGCTGTCTTTATGAATGAAAGTAATAGATAGCATTGAGGTCGAGTTCACCACCTACAGGACTCTGGAAATGACAGCACAAAATAGCGAAGCCATTACACAGGAAAGTCACTCCAACTTTAGTGTAGCATTCAAAACTGGTATCTGTGTTTCCCCTCGAGTAATTATAAACTACACTAAGATATACCTCCCTAATCATTACACATCATGCATGGCATTGCGCCGGTTTCTATCGCTATTAAAAAACGCCCTTCATAAACATAGCCTACTAGACTTTCAACATTGAGGGTATTTCAGATCGAAGACATGTGAATTGGCTCTGCTCCAAACCGAGCTTCCAAAGCATCCCGCACTTCGAATTCCTCGAGTGCAGCCCCAAAACTATTCCCGTTAGCTCATTTAGACCTCATACAAAGGAACGGAAAGAATCAAACGTACCCATAACATCTAACTTTGGGTAACAACTCCTCACTCATGCCCTTAAAGTCTTCCTCTTTCAATTCTAAAAATTTCGGATGCCCTAATACCATACCCCATGCCATAACCGGCGTAATCTCTCCATTCAAATCTAACCTCTTACTTAAATCCAGAAGGTTAGCTAGATCGCTCTTGCTTAAGTCCCACGTCTTTTGTTTCGGGGGACCCCCATTCGTTCCATCTGTTTCATGACTATGATTATGCGGCAAGCAGTGCCCAAAAGGTATATGTGGATGCATATCCATATCAGATTCTGGTGGACAAGTAGCCATCAAGGCATGGCCCGAAAAAAATTCTCCATCGACATCGCTTGATCGTTCAACTAGGAACTGCATGTGGTCCATGCATGGTCTCTCGAGTCTGATATCAGAATGCTGGCGTTAGCTATTGTGGCGGAGGCGACAAGTACGCGCTGGAGGAATCTTTGCCATACGTTAAAACAAAGTCAATGCCTGCTTGATCATAATCCACACCTTGAACTTGTTGTTGCGCCATGCTACGACCATCTCCGTTGTAAACTCCGATCGCTCCACCTGTTGGAGGTGATTCAGTGTCGTAATTCATACTGTTCGGATTCGAGTTCGATGAGTGACTTAGAGGTGGAGGACTGAATGTCGACGACGAGCCTGGTGCATAGCTGCCGGGCGGACTATCACCCGATCTATATCCTAGACTCTGAGTATTTGTGAATTCGTCAAATCCTCCGCTACCATTCCACGGTATGCCATGTTGTGCGAGAAGTTGTTTCAGTTGTCGATTTTCTTCTGCGAGGGTCTGTTTACTTTGAATTACATTGCTAAAATTCTCTTTTAACCGCAATACTTCTTGCTCCAGGGCTTTGATGTATAGTTCTTTGCGCTCTCGGTGTGTTCTAGGCGATTTTAGTAGGGCCCCAACTCGATTTGCTTGTATCAACATACCTCTGAGCTTGTCGATTTAATTCTTGTCTTCTTGTTAACGCAGGTTTACTGTCGGGCTTTGGTCCTCTTCTTTTCGGTGTTGAACCATCAACTGTTCTGGTATTTTAGCTTTGAACTTTAATGAATTGCCATAAATCTTCATGTTCATACCCCGCGTAGACTTCCTCTCCGTGAGATTTTTAAGGAACCCCAAACTCATTGACAGAGGAGATCTTCCTCCTTCCGATTGCCCACTGGCATAATCGCCTCTGTCTGATCTATTGGTATAATCAAAATTTTCGGGGGATGGGGAGGTCATCTTGGCGTAGTATGACACAATTCGAGGAGAGCTACAGGATATGCCTATCTCATCAGCATTTTTTTGGTAAATCTTAGTACGAACGCGGAGAAGCGATGAAGGGGGTGCATGTTGGGTATTGATCGATTAGAGTGTGACATACCTAACGAAGTGATATCCTTTGGATCGAACTATTATCGGGTCCAATTAACCTTGGATTAAACAACAGTTTCAACCTTTACTTTGGTAAATGTCCAGATAATGCGCGGGGCAATGTTATCTTAGGTTTAAAAGCCGAGTTCAATGATTGACCTGATCGGCGAGCTCGGATTAGGCAGAATGTGCAGACTGTGTCTCCGTTATGATGTATAGAAACTATTCAGAGAGTATGAAGATCAGACGACACGACCAATTCCTCTCTTGAAGATAATTGAGGTTTTTGAGACTTTAACAATTAAATAATTAACCCAAAAACTATGCACAGAGTACGAATACGCAAACGGGCAGCCGCGCACTGGCTCGTGAGACTGGGAAGGCACAGCGAACGAGGATTTTCGGTCCACTTTTATTAGCAGTTGGACAGTGCTGAAGGAAGGTCTGGCCAACTTTGGTTGTCGTGATTTAGAATTGCACCAGTTATTAGCTACTCGATAAGTGGTGGGATGCTTCCTTGCAAGTTCCTTGCTCTACAGAATATTGCTGCAAGTTACCAACATATTTGGTAGAGATCGTTCAATGTATACCAACAGGGCTGAGAGTCTAATAAGGAGGGTAGAAATTGCATGAAAAAAGTACAGCAATATACTTAGATGGCCATTGATATGAATTCGAACTTTCAAGATACGATATATGAATCTAGTATGAGTGGAAGGACCCCCGGCAATTCCCATTCCGCCGTTGAAAACTATTGAAGCTGCTGTGGTCACGATTTGATCACTGGGTGATACCGGTCTGAAAACCGGAAGATGCTCATGAACTATAGATCCCACTCAAAGCTTAATTTCTGGTCGCTGGTGAATTGCGGAGTCTCCGTACATGAGCATACCATGTTCTACGTACTTACCAACCTCAAAAGCATATTTCCTTGCTGAAGATTTCCATCGCCTCCAAGGCGATCCGAGTCTCCGTAAGTAGAGACTTTTTGCTCTCGAGTTTGCCATTCCATATCACTCAAAAACGGGAGGTAAACCCCTGCACATGTGTTTCAAGGTCTGATCAGTGTGAGTTACACAGGATCTTCAGCAGGGGTGATTTAAAGTGGTCTTAAAGTGGAAAATTGAAGCTATTCGCAACCTTGAAGTCCAGGCAAAAGTGATTTTCCAGGAGTTTGGTGATGTGACAAAATGATTAAATACAATTATTTGTGAGTTTACTACTCTCATTTTCCTCATCACCGTCCAATTCATCAGTTCTCTATATTTCATTTATCCTCGTAACTTCCAAATCAAGTTATCGATATTCAGCATAACTCGAAACTAGCAGGAACGAAAAATGGAATGACAAAGTTGTTGCGTGAGAGACTCAACAACAAAAAGTCTCTAATGCATCCATCTACTCCATACAGAATACAGACAGGTATTTCAAACCCGAGGTTGTGGAATAGATTTGTGCAACGCTTGGTTAATAATGACGCCCGTGTGTTGAGATCCATATTTCTATGAGTAAGCATGTAGGGAAGGAGCTGAATTTGAATTTCTCTTCTGATGTTGTTGCCCACCCCTCATTTCTTGTGTTTGAAATTTCAAAATAACCACAATGGGTCTCGATGTTATATACACGAGCATTCGTGGATTTGTTATTGTATTACCATGGGTCCTCGAATTGGTCCTCATGGACCTCATAATCTCTTTCCTCATACCCGTCAGTTATTTATTCCCTAATTGGGTGTACAATGCGTCATCGTTCGTTGCATTTACGAACTGGAACTGGATACAAGTCATATTTGAAGTATTCAATGGGGGCAAGATTACCATTTCTGGTGACACTCTTCCGGAAGATGAAACTGCTATTGTCATTGCAAATCATGTCAGTTGGACAGACTTTTATATGATTCAAGCACTTGCTATCCGGGCTGGTATGCTTGGAAGGTGCAGATGGTTTGCCAAGATCGAACTCCGATGGGTCCCTTTACTTGGATGGGGAATTTGGGGAATGGGTATGCCAATGGTTAGTCGGAATTGGCTGAAGGATAAGGAAGAGTTGGATCGAGTTTTTGCAGGAGTGGTGGTGAAAAAATGGCCCCAATGTAAGCTTTGCAGACTCACCGACCCCACTTGAGATATCCCAGCAGTGCTAAACCATCTATCACATAGGGCTCATAAGCTTTAGTGAAGCAACACGATATACCCCTAAGAAATACGAAGAAACGAAAACATGGTGTAAAGAGAATAATCGACCCCTTCCAAAACATCTTTTGTACCCACGAACCAAAGGCTTCGTAACAACAGTCCAGCATTTGCGAAAAGCCAAACATGTCAAAGCCGTTTATGATATGACGATCGCATATTCGCATCATAATAAATGGCATGAAGCACCAACTAT
Organism: Stromatinia cepivora; assembly: GCA_014898415.1. Classification (NCBI taxonomy): domain Eukaryota; kingdom Fungi; phylum Ascomycota; class Leotiomycetes; order Helotiales; family Sclerotiniaceae; genus Stromatinia; species Stromatinia cepivora. The sequence goes on along the minus strand of RCTD01000042.1, from coordinate 107,173 downwards.
TTGGGAATCTCTCAGCTGTGATGACTTGAGTGGGAAACGGGGATACAAATTTCATGTTGAAGTTAAGCGATTTCTGTTAGAGGAATTGCCAGAAAGCGATGCGGGATTGGCAAAATGGTTGGAAACTAGATGGATAGAAAAGGGTGAATACTTGGAGGAAAAGAGGGAAGAGTGGTCCAGATCTGGCAACGGACACAAAACAATAACGGCATAGTTGTCGCGGGAATTATATTTCTTGAATCTTTAGACGGACTAGACGAGCGCATCTGTTACATTTTTTTTTAGATTTGATTCACATTCGAGTTAGAAATTCCTTTTACTATTTTTTGCAAGCAAAATAATTGTGGAATGTTCATCGTGGAGGGCAAAGAAACATTTATCCTCATTCCTCTAGAAAACTTCGAGAACATTTCCCCGCACGCATAATTAGTAAATTCTTCGAACACAAAGAGAAATATTCCCAAAATGCTTCCGCAAAACGTTCCCTTCCTCCTATTCCCCAAGCATTCAGGAGTGCTGTTTATTGTGTACCGAAATCGGTATAAACACATGTGAACAAAGATATCATGCTCCATTCTCAATTGCGAAGACAATCTTTGAGATCTCAACGAGCCGAAGATGTCTTTCCTCATTTCCATTTCCATCTAATCCTCAATCTGGATCCTCTCAACAATCTGAGCTATTCGTTGATCACACGTTCAAACAGCATACCAAGATAGCCAATTGAAGTCAGCATATCCTCAACCATTTAACCACCCAAACACGTCTGAGATAATCTCATATTTTGAGAGAAAAACAGGAATGCCAACAGGCGCCCTCTCAATATCCATTCCTAACACACCCAATACTCCAACAACTACTACACAACACTCCGCTACCCGCCCAACTTTCTTCCCTACAGTCGCTTGGTGGAAAAGTTTCCCAAGACCGTCATTTACGAGTTATTACTCCTCGACTTATAATACCCGCGGGAACAGAAATGTCACATATGATGAAAATGGGAGGAGGATAATGGAAGAAGGATTATTGAGTGAGGGTGAAAGAGAAGATTTTGATGGCGTGATAGCAGGGGTTGGAATGGGAAACGAATCCGGGTCGAGTTATTGGAAGAGAGTTAGTGACGAGGGACGGAGAAGGGGAAAGTTGCGATTGGTTGTGGAGGTTTTGGGAGGTGTTGGAGTGGTTGTTGCGGTTGTTGGGTTGGTGCTCTTGATTTTTGGGTAGTGGATGTGATCAACTACGAATGGGGACTGAGGCATTTACTAGAGTCCGTGGAGGGTCGTCAACAATTGAGAGGAAGGGCGAGCAGTGGAAAGGGCATGGGGAAAAGGGGTAAGACGAGCCGAAGAGACTCGTGACTAGAATAAGAAGATGTTACTGCATATAATCCAGAGGAAAGAAATTACGCAATTACTCATATCCAGAAATTGGGATGAAATCAGATTGGAATTATTTGTAGATGATAGAGTTCTCAGTATATATATGGTTCACATACAGATGGCCAAGTCGTGACCAGCCCGGACTTTTGCAGCTTGTGTGTTTGAATTTGGCAAATGACTAAATTGAGTCGGCCTAAATCTATCCGAGTATTAGCTAAGTTCTAAGTCTGGTTATTGTTCTTGGACTGATGTCCATTGGAGAAACGCCGCGAAAATTTGTTATCAGAACCACGTGCATGAGTAGGCCGGGGAGAACTCAGAAAGTATGAGTCGTACTAAAACACTGAAAAAGGGACACAGCGGAGATATATCTTCTGTTCATATCTATTGACTCGACTCAGAATCTCACTACCAACTTCATGACTTCAACTCACAGGGACTAACTACCGATGCCAGTTAGGTCGCCATCGCCGTATTCATCCACTAATTAGCGTGTATTTTGTCTTGATGATATTAGGGCAATCGTATCAACTCATCAGTGGGACAACCTTTTCAAGACTTGCATCAGGTGAAAAGGAGTTTATTCTACATTATTTTTTGGCTCTCCTGAGCCTCAATTGCAATTTGAAATGTGGCTATAAATTAGACAAATCTATTCTTTGTTCAACCGGAATTTGAGCCACGGCACTCCCTAGGAGAGTTTGGCTCCACTCCAATGTGCACAACTTCGAGCTGATGTTTAACCTGATAAGAACTCTTGTAGATGATGGGATTTGAATAAAACTCTCTGATGTAAGTTATTCTGTTTGATTGGTCGATGGACGAGATATAATCGTGTGCCTTAAGGTTCAATGATATTTGAAGTTTCTCGCCTTTTCTTTTGTGGTCATATTGCTTTCGATCTCAATCAAGGAAGATTGGCCTGTGTTTTCACCAAAGATTCCCTAAGCGTGTATTGTGTGGCTGGAGGCATGTGAGCGATGGAAACATTATTTCCTAGCCCGTATTAGCCTACCACTTAAATCACCCTTCACTCGGTAAGCACCAACAACATCCTTACAATGCTTTGGAATTATTGCAGCAGGGTATGCCATAATGCAAGATTCTTCACTCTCCGTACCAACATATACAACAAGATAACATCAACAGCAAATGAGCTTCTGGAGCACGAAACCTTGGAATCACCATAACTTAATTCGATTTCCTAACATAACAACTTCCCTTAGTTGAAAATATTGTCATATACATGGCCGGTTTTTGGGTACGAGAATTCCATAGAATAAATGAGAAGATCATGCAGGTTGTTGGAGAAGAGACACAAATCACACGATGACGCAAGTTGGTGTGATTTGGTGTTATATATTAAGCAGCGTCTCCACGGGCATTTGTCTGGTAGCTTCATCTTCGGATTCATTCTCATCTGCCGGTCCTTGTTCATAACCGCCATATCAAGCTTTTAATTCGATACCGTCTGCTTCTCCGCCCTTCTCCTACAGCTACGTAGGTAGTCTTTGTTGAACGGCTTCGAGTCAACACAACCTCAAAGGACATACTCTCTCAGGTCTTCGATTTCTCTTCGGAATACCAGACCGTGGCTCACAGCTAGGAGTTTTAATAATCTACCCCACGTTTCCACTGTAAGCACTGCTTTCACATTAGGGTTAGCATACCTTGAAATCGTTATCAACAATGCATCTCTTCCAACCACTCCCCCTTACTTCTCTCGTCCTTACAGCTGCAATTAGTCCTTGACAACATTCCAGACGCGCAGCAGCATACTTCCTTGACAATAATCCCAATGGCTCGAGCATCATCGCCATGGAAATATGTCGTGAGGATGGAACCCTCTTCTCACCTGTTCGTACTTCTACAGGAGGAAAAGGGATGCTTGGCTTAAATGCCCCAGTAGCAAATCAACTGCAGCTCCTGCAGCTGGCTCTCAAGGTATGCGCCAAACTCAATACAACATCAAATGGTCCCCATACTGACTCTCTGGTGTAGATACTCTATTTAGTCAGAACTCTATCATTGTATCAGGAAATGTAAGTTGATTTTTAGATACCCTAGCTGTGATTGGTTTGAAACTCGCCACTAATCATATTAGAAACTCTTCACCGTAAATGCTGGAAGTAAGACGGTGGCTATGTTTTCAATTGACCCAAATAATCCACTACATCCACGTATGATTGGTGATCCCGTTGATACTATGGGAGAATTCCCAGCCGCCGTGGCATTTTCGTTAAAACTCAAGACTGGTGAGTCATAGCCATGTTTAGATGCAATCGATCATCCGCAAGGCCAATCGTTGCTAACTTCGCAGCCTGTGTACTCAATGGAGGTGCAACAGCAGGTGTATCTTGTTTCTCAGCCCATCATAGCAAAGGACTATCACCCCTGGATCTCTTCGACCCATTGACCTAAATCAGTACGCATCACTCTTCCCATGCCCTCCAGCCAATCTAACCTGACCCTACAGAACAACCCCACCCGTCGGTCCTGCCGGCACAGTTTCAGACATTCTTTTCAATCCCTCACAAACGACCCTCCTAGCTTCTATCAAAGGAAGTCCCGTTCTTCCGGGCTCCTTCATTGCCTACCCTGTCTCCAAAAACGATAAGAGTATTTCCACTGCACCTATCCTCTCCCAACCTTATCAAGTCCATGTGGCTTTTGCCGTCAGTTCCCTCGGTTCTGATCATCGACTTGCTGTCTCGGATCCTGCAATCGGCGCCTCTCTAGTTTCTATTTCGCCATCCTTTTCTGTAACGCAAGATGTACCGATCACTATAGCCGGAGAGGGTGCCGTCTGCTGGGCTGAATATAACTCGAAAAACCAAGAGATTTACTTGATGGATGGAGCGAAATCAAATATTACAGTCGTGGATGCGAAGACTGGGATAATCAAGAAGGGAATTCAGCAGGATGGCACCGGACTGGGTAGTTTGGATGCTAGGCTTGGGGGAGATTTCTTGTACGTATTGAAGACTGCGCCGGAAATCAATGTTATCGAGACAAAGACTAGAAGGACTGTTCAGAGATTCAATTTGACGAGTTTGGGGAGTAGAAAAGGATTCACAGGGATGGCTACTTGGGGGTTTGACCAACACGAAGGAGGGGAATGGTAGCAGAGGGCTGCGGTACGGTGAGAGATGAAAAAAATTGTAGTAATGAGTTTAATTTTTTAACCTGCAACAGAGATTGAATAAAAAATCTTCACGATTGATAAAATGACATCATGAATTTACTTTATTGAACTTTCAACAAATTGATTTATCATCTGAACTAGCCGGGATCCTTGAGGGTAAACCGGCATTGATTATGTGGAAGGGGTCTTGTGGAAGCTGTTTTCAAGGTTACCCCTTCATTTATGCCGCTTAAACGCACTGAATCTAACCGGGATATGATTGAGTGTATGGAGAGTTTCCTTGAGCTCAAACTGTAGGATTGACTGCAGACTTTTAATCAAAAACAAAATTAGCTTTAATTTCAAAAGTGCAATTCAGCTCGTGAGAATTTACAGAAACTTGGAGGGTTGCAATCATTTAAGCGCTCTTACAAACAGACCTCGCAGAATTTCTCAGAATAAAACAACAATTTTGATTCGCCTTCTTTCATCAATGTCTCAAACTGACATCATGTCTCTCCCATCTCTGAAACGTCGAGTTTGATACTTTTCAAAGCAAAAGAAAGAAGATTTCCGAACATATGCAACATTTCCAAAATTATACCGGAATTTCCGGAATGAATAACGGAATTCTTGTATGACTCCGTTTGTTTACCAAAGGTTCCCCTTGTCCGTGAGAAAACACACCACTACGGAGTACAAAAATAACATCTCAAAACCTTATGTGGCATCCATACCGATAGCTTCAGTGGTTCTAACGCTATATGGTAATTACCTTGAAGAGAGCAATGGAAAATGTGATGAGTCTAACGAATCAACGCGTCCAATTCGTCCAAATCTCTCGAATTTACTTTTTTTCTTTTTTTCGCACGGTGCATCGCCACAAACTTTACCGCTTTGAAAAGTTCCTATTGATGCAAATGCATTACCCATACAAGACCTAGGATTGGTTCGTGGTTGGTTCGTGGAGAATATCACGTTACTTGAACAACTTACAAGATATACTTTTCATACGCCAGAGAAATCTCTTTGGAACTTCACTTCTCCATCCAATATTAGACACCATTGCCAACTTCTGCATCAACCTAGGTACCATATCGTCTTCTGTGGGGTACATACACAGATTGTCAACGATAGTCATATCTAATCGAACTCTATTTATAAAGTCTTCTTGAAAGTTGATGGGTCTCCTTACTCTAACAGCAAGCCACACCCTCGTATTAGACTCGGTCCGCGGGTATTAGATGAACTAAACCCAGCAAGTCAATACTATTGGCAGTTGATAGGTACAATAAGTATTCGTGGACACCCTCCTAAGGATCTTCGCAAATTAATACAAAGTTCATCTTTTCCATCGTCCCCATTCATTTCATTCATTTCAGCCATATCAGACCAGATACCAAATCAAAATTTTGCGTTTGGAACAATTAACTATTAGTTTGGTAAGTCCAAATAGAGCATGAACTACTCTTTTATATTCTGTGGTCCCTATTGATTGATTCTTTGTGGCGGGGTGATTCACAAAAACTCCAAGCTTTCAAGGTCCATAAGAGCATCATTCATTTACTAACATCCATTTAGAACATTTTCTTCTACGGTCATTTCAAGAAATCACAAAACATCTCCAGAATACTGGAACCGAATTAATCAAACCTACTTCGAATTCTATCATCGCTCTTTACCTTATTTCTCAACGAATTTTCGCAATTTAGCAAAAATGCTTCAGACCCTCATAATCGTCCTCATCTGTATCGTGGCAGTCCTCATCATGATTGGTGTAGCCGCATTGATCAATGTAGGAACGAAGAAGACTGGGCCTAACATTCCTGTATAAATTGTACACACTCGACCGAACAAAGGACAATCTCTTTCAAATACCCTTAATTTACGAATCGAAAGTCGAAAAAGAATACCACAACCTACCTCCTCACTCCTCGCTCATCATTCATCACATCTCCGTCTCAAGGCATATAATTCCATTCTGATCATAAGCCATACTTCAGTTCAATCTTATCCGTTCAGCGGTTGTTACGATATTATAGGGGGTCTTGGATATAGTTCTAGGGCTTGGGTTTGTGGAAATAATGGCGTTGAGGGATGGTCACACATGGCGCTTTTCTATATTCAAAATTAAGATTGTACGTTTCCGGAGATGAGTGGACGAATAGTTTATGGCTGGATGTGGATTGGTCGGGTACTGGATGAATATGTACAATGTCCAAGAGAGGAATTGGTGCATGGCAGGCTCAAAGTGAGGAAACTGGAGCATACCTACTAGCTCCATATAACGACATAACAGTTTCCCGTCCCAGAAATTCACCTCGGAGGCTAGATGAATCTGTAGAACAGTAAACGATAATCGAGGTATGTCAGGTTTGGGTCATCGAAATGTGAATATCTCATGTAGGATGAAGTACATGGATTCTTACCATATCTTCCGCTAGTTTTCCCAATGGCCCGAGTGGCTTCCCGTATTGAGCGAGGTCACAATAAGTGTATTCTATTGTTTATGTCTGAACTTGTATGTAAGATCATTTTGGTGCAAGCGTACCCCATGACCAGTTCGCATCGTGACATCGTCAAATCCACTTATGCATCCAATGGTTCGTCTGAAGTCATAACCATCAAAACTGCTAGTCATATGTGCTCTGTTGCTCTGCACTTTCATCAATAACATCGAAGAATTCGTCCATGGGATAAGTCAAGCACTCTACTTTCGGGCCACCCCTGTTTCGGGCCACTTTTTCACATTAAAAATCACAAAAATCTGTATTTTTAACTTTCTTTTTTATGAGTATTATTTTCTGGAATTTTAAATATAGATTTATTATTTAAATAATAATAAATTTTGAAAATTTCAGATTTTTTATGATTTTTTCTATTGAGATATATAAGGGTCACGAATGGCAAAGAATTAATTAGTTCTAAAACAGTAGTAAAACTTTTCATTATCCTTTTTCTATTTAAAAGAATCCTTTTCTTTTAAATTCAATAAAGAGTAATATCGGAATGATAATAAATCATCGATTGTATATTAGAATTTAGTAAATAAAAAGATTTTGTAAAGTTTTCTAATCGAATAATAATGTATTATTAATTGTATATTTGTTTTTAATGATAAAGCTGTTTCTTTATAAAGTTTTTTAGCTTTATTAATAATATCTTTTTAATAATTATAATAGAATCTTTCTTTTGGAGCTTCGCTTTCGAGAAATCTATGAATTATTGGTATATTTGTAATTGCGGGGAGTTATCGATTAATAATGTAGTTGTAATGTATGATTATTTTTGTATAACAGATAAAAAGATAAATAATAATAATAATAATAATAATAATAATAATAATAATAATAATAATAATAATAATAATAATAATAATAATAATAATAATAATAATAATAATAATAATAATAATAATAATAATAATAATAATAATAATAATAATAATAATAATAATAAAAATAACATATAGTTTGCTTTTTGAGAATTATATAAATCCTTCGGAGTTTTATCTTTAATCCTTTGTAACCTTTTCGTTATAATTGTAATATTACATTTTAAAATTATTATTACTTTCTTTGATATGTATTAAATATATTCGAAAAAAGAAACCCTATATAGTATTACTAGAAGATATTAATTCTATAATAAATTGTTTATTATGGTTTCATTGTGAATAATAGGCAATCGAAATGAGTTTGTTTGAAAAGATTATACTATTAAGGAAATTAAAAAATTGATAAATTAAATTCATATAGAAAATAAAGATTTTCTTTTATAAATAGAAGAAATATAATTTAATATAGTTATTTTATAATATAAAGGAAATTATATTGATATTAAATATATAAATAAAGAAGTTGGTGAAATTGATAAAAATATATATGGATTTATAATGTTATTTTGTTAATATTTTTAATATAATTTATTATTTTTCTTGTTAATAATTATATAATTGTATTAATAATTTATGAATAAATCAATGAGTGAAAATGAATTGAAAGATATTATTAGTGAAGAGGATAAAAAAGAAATTTTTAAGGTTTTTTTGATTTGATTCAAATTGTTGAAATTTGTTTATATTTTATTAACGAAATTAGTATATCGAAAAATAATTAAAAGTAAAATCAAAAGTATTTGAAATATTGATAAAATATTAGTGAAGAAGTTATAGATTGTTATACTTTGAATAATTAAAGCAAAATCTATTAGAAAAATTTTTAAATCGATTTTTGTTAAAAGAAAAGTATTGGAATCGATTAAACTTTTTAATAATGATAATAAGGATTTATAATAATCTAATATTAAATTATTAAATTTTAAAAGATTTAAGAAAGAAAAGATTCTAATGATTAATATATTATTTCTATTTTCAATAAATTCTAATAAAGTAAATCTAATTCCGAAAATAAGTATAATATTATTGATCTAATATCGAAAAGTATTGATAACTTTAATAAAATCAATAATATTTATAATAAAAAAGGTAATAATTAAAATTAAGGATTTCGATTTTTGGGGGGATTTTAGTGATGATAATATAAATATTATTTTACATGAATATAATCAATTAATAAAAAAGTTTTTGAATTAATATAATAAATTATCACGGGATAGTATGATTACAAAGCACTTTCAGGGATCGGGGAATAGATGGTACATATGATTGATAGAGTAAAAGAATTGAATGACTTGTCCTTGATTATATGAATCAAAAGCTGTATATATAAAACAAATGAGTGATTATTTAGTTGATATATACCTTAATTAGACTAAATCTTTATTTATTAGTATATCAAAATCATTTTATCAATTAATAGATTAGTAAAAACTAATAGATCCTTCATTCCGATTAGAAAATATACACTTTGATCCTTTATAAAATATAAAAGATCATAGAGTTTTCCATAATACACCCCCCAAATCGAAAGACGATCTGAAACAAATGGAAAGGTATAGAAAGTGATAATTCATATGATTTATAAATGAATATACAAGACAATTATAGACAAACGTTAATAAAGGAATAATATAATATATAAATCTGAAATGATTTTGATATCCTTAGAATAAAGAAGAATTTGATTGTATATAAATTGCAAATTTCTTTTGATCTTCGGTTTGTTATCTGCGATATTCTTCGAAATCAAGATTTTGAATAATAAAAAGAAAGTTTTTTATTAGGAGAATACAGATAAATAATCGATCCTGCAGTATAGCAATTGAGAATATATATAGTTGCTAGGCTATAGTATATTGATCGTAATGGCGAAATAAAATAAATGAATTTTTTAAAGATATATAGATTCCTTTTTCGTATTTTCGTTTTTGTTTTAATTAAGTTTTTATTGATTATTATTATGTTTAAGATTTTGGGGTTTAAGAAGGTTAAACAAGCGAATTTCAATTATATTAGATAAACGATGATTAAGAAGAAAGTTTTGAGAGAATCGAATGCGAAAAAAGATTCTAATACTTTTTTGAAAGATTAATAAATCAAGCAAAAAGAATTAATAAGTTTTATATAAATAACGAATCAAGATATTGATTTTTAAGAGTATAGTTTAATTAAATCTATTTCTAGAATAATATATAATTATCTATTTCAGAAACTGTTCCCTTTTGTTGAAAGAACTGTTGTTTGTTGTAATCAATTATCTATTATAGATTCAAGTAATAATTTGAAGGTAGATTTTATTTTTGAATTCTATTGTATAATTGAAAAGTTTTATTAATCCTATATTTATAATTATTGAGATAAGGATTGTTCGATAAAGGAAAAAAAAAAGGGAGGGTTTTTTTATTTGATGATAACGATCTATTTGATCCTTCGATGCTGGGTTTTTCGGATGATGAATTAAATAAAAAAGAAAGAGAAAAAAGGTTGTCGAAAATTGCTGGCTCTTTAATCAAAATAAGAGATGAGGGGAATTGTAGGGAAAGGAACGATTATTTATATATTCGATATATAAAATCATTGATTGTTAGGAGATATAATTTCTATAATGAATACTTTATTGATTTTTTCAAGCCGAATAGTTGTTGATATTGGAATTGTAATATTTATTTGTATATTCCCTTACCGGCTTTCCTTCATTCTTTGATAGATTATTATATTACTGTTTATCAACAAAATTTGAAAGTAAGTTCTTTATTCATCCCTTATTTTTATAATATATTGATCATTAATTGTATAATCTAAACAGAGATACAGAATTATAATGAAGATGATACTGGAGATCAAGGAGAAGAAAGAAATTGTTTTTTCGCCCCTATATCGTTGTTTCCCCTTTCTTCGCTATATTATTTATCGGAATCCTTGAAAGGCTGAACAGAAGAAGTATATTATGATTTCGGAAAGTAATAGTAAAGATAAAAGAGAAAGAATAGTAAAGAAGAAGAGGAGAAAAAAACAGATAGTATATTTAAAAAAAAAGAAAAGAAAGGATAATCCTTTAATTCCTATAGTATTGATGATATCAATAGTTTTAATTGCTTTAGTTATTTTTTGTTTCTTAATTGTTACGGATAATTTAAAGATTCTTTTATTTGAATTTTAAATTATTGAGTTTAGAAAAAAGTTTATCCTTTTTTGAGGATAGAAAAGTAAAGAGCAAAGAAGTGATTGGCTTTGATTGTTCTTTGTTTCTTAATGGATATAGAGTATACAAATTGAAGTATATTGTGGAAAAGTATAATAGTTTAGGATACTAAATAGGATTTATTCTATTTATATTAAAGGGAAGAATTACGAGTTTCAGATTGTTGTTATTCAAATTCTATGATTGTTGTTATTCAAATTCTAGGATTCTATTGTTTATATCTTATAGATTAAAAAGGGATCGGAAATATTCGAATTTTTATCTTATAAGATTCTTGGTAAGCTTATCAGCAATTATATCAATGATTGGTAGATAGATTATATAAAAGTTCCTTTTTGAATATTCTTGATATAATTATATATTTTAGATATCGATATAATATAGTTTTATAATGATCCATTTGTTTTTACCAATCACCAATCTGATCGCTTATTGATTGTTACAGAAGATCGTTATAGATTCTTTTATTATTAGATCAATCTTTTTTAAGAAATATAGGATTATCATAATTTCTTTTAATATACACTCAACTCCGAGAAACTTTGCTTCGATAATCGAGATAATCATAATATCTTGTTTGGACACTTTCTATATAATTAAGCCATCAAAAAAGAATATAATATATCTTTAGGATAATCGACAAATATCTGGATCATTTGTAAAAAAAGTATTTGAAAAGACAAAAAGTTATGGTATTTGATTATTGTTATATTGAATTACAAGATATCTTATATTCTATAGATATTATAAACAATGATCAATAGTTTTTATATAATTGTTCAATGGATTGATCAAATAATGGCTCAATTGCGAAGTAGTGAATAATATATCCGCTTTTATAATGATTGCAGTATATAATACTGAACCTATTTTCTCTTGATATATTTTTATAATATATACAGAAACTTGACCCTGATTTTTCCGAAATACTATTATCGGAAGTGGTATACTTGTTGTTCTGTTTATTGCTTTGAATTTCTTAGTAATCTTTTTAATATATATATTATAGATTAATTACAGCTTTTTCTTGAATCGATTATAGAGTATATATATATTTAGAAATCATTTAGTGTTTCCTAGGTCTTATAGTTTATATATAGTTTTAATTCCCTTAGTAATCTTTATGATAATTGATTCGTTTTTCTTATAATAAATAATCTGAATGTTGTTTACAAAGAAAAGAATTATGATAGTATATTCTGGATTAATATATAAATACAATTCCTTTTTGTATTATACCAATCTTAATTTTTCGAGTATCCAAATGAAATCCCTAAACTATATAATTGGGGAATCTTGTAGATCATATAAAGCTTGATCGATTATAACATTTTTGTTTGGGATTTTATATTTATTAGATAGATAATATATAATTGGAATATCGAAAGGATTATGCAAAATATTGATGAAGGTGTTGATTATATTGTATTACTTTGTTTCGAGATTGTATTTAATGATAATTGTTATTATGATTCGGAATGATTGATCTGCTAATATAGCAGTATAAGTAATCTTAATAATACTTTTAGTCTGGAGATCTTTTTGTATTACTAAATATGAATAACAATGAATAATTAGATCTTAATCATTACATTTATATATAAATATTTATTAAAGGGAGATCGGTTTTGTAGGTTCCGATCCAGAATCGATTTTATACTAGGTTTTCTTAGCTTTAAGGTTATTAACCTTAAGATCGCAATTCTGTTTGAATCAATATTCTATTTGATAATCTTTTAATTGATAGTAAAAACGAAGTAACTTTGGAATTGCAAATATATGAATTCGAGGAAGTAATATTGCTTGTAATCTATTGATTGTAGACCAGATGGAAGGCAGTAATGGTTTTGCTTCAATTCCAATAATAATTATATTATGAATTATTATAAATTGAGAATACTCTTTTATATTGTTTATTCTTTATTAATCAAATCAGAATATAGAATGAAAATTGTTTAAACAGAATAATCCCATTGAGTTTGTTCTTTGAGATATAACAATTCCTATATAGAATTCAATATTGGGATTGTTTCTTTGATAGCATTACTGTATATATAATTGCTTTTGTATATATATTGATTACTTTGGAACATAAAAGCCAGATGATTCCCGGAAAAGAGGTGATTTCGAATGGTAGTTGTATAATTGAAATTCAGATAGATTGATCTGAGCCCTAGATATTTCAATTTTTATAATACAAGTTTTTTTAGATATCTATTTGAGATTATAAATCCACGAATCCTTTATAAATCGATTAAATGAATATATGAAATATAATAATCTTTATAATAATTGGATTTTCTTTATGGAATACTCTGATTGATCATTTTAGTATATATACTTCTTTTTGGAATATTAAAATTGATCGATTGAAATAATCTCTAAATCATTTTTATATACACCACAAAGAACTTCGGTAATATAATTAATAGGTTTATACTCTATATTCTTTATATTAATATATTCAATGAAATCAGGATCTGTATTATTATTACAAACATTTTCTTAAACAATGCCAATATTTTTACCCGCGAAATGTAATTATTTTTTAATAAAAGAATCGGTTTCTTCAATTTCTTTAATAAAAAGATCGATTAGTATTTGTATATCTTTATTATATATCTTATCTTTATCATTTAAAGAATTAGATGGATTGGATAATCCTAGATTGATTTCTTTATTCCTATTATTACTTTTTAGATCTATGTTTACCCCTGAAACCAATTCGTTTATAGATAATAGATCTGAAATGTATTTGATGAATGAATCAAAGGTTTTTCGATCTATAAAAATAGGTAGATGAATGAAGTCTTTATAATTGTCCTCGTTTTGAATAATCGTTCCGTTCATTTCGATATAATCTTATAGGTTAAGAGTTCTAATAAATTGCTTAAACTTTTCTGTAATATAAATATCGATTATTCGATTAATAGAATCTATATAATAAATGAATTCTTTATTAAACATTATATTTCGAATGATAATAATTTTATTGAATTTGAGTATCTATATATAATAGATCAATGTGTTTGGGATATAATCTACTAAATATTTAATATATACTTGAGGATTAGTTTTATACTATTTCCTATTAATTCCAGTTTCTCTATTTTTATCCAAAGAATAAACTCGGTATTTATATTTGTAGATTCCATTCCAATTGAAATGGAGATCGTTAAATATTTTCTTTACAAATAAAGAATTATTTTTGCGAAAGTAATCACAGAATCATATATCAAGTATTTTATTAGACAATTTGAAGGATTTAATCTTTAAAGGATTTATATTATATAGATAAATAACAATTTGTATTATTTCTATTTATAATTTGTCCAATAAATCTATTATAATCCATATTTTTATTTATTTTGTGATTATTTTTTGTTCTGTATATTCTAACCCTTTATTGAGTTTATATATGTGAAATAAAGATAACTCGAATTTGATGCTTTTTTATTTGATCCATTTCTCAAATAACATTGATCTTATAATTCCAATAACAAATATATCATTATTCTGTTTAATCATTATGATCATTAATCTGTATTTATAGTAAATCTAGATTACAAAGCTTTGAATGATTATAAATACTTCATTATATATTTTGCGGTAGATTGGATATAAAAAGATTTTGTTATAATACATTTCTTTGATTAATAGGAATTATAATATATTATTATACCTTTTATCGAAATCAAAAAGATCCTATTAGATTTTATAGAAGGGCTAAGGTAGCTAACGATTACTTGGAATGTGAGAAATGATTTGCTTTGTATAAGTACAAATGCAATCGATGTAATTGAAACGAATGATATCTTTTATTTTGATATTTTATATTGTAAATATTAAATATTCAAAAGTTTCTTTTTCCAAATGTTCGGAATGTTTATATTACATTTTACTTGTATTTTCTTTTAGGAAAGGTGGATTGCGAGAATGATAAAATGCTTTGTTTATTTTTCTATTTATTATTGAATATATTATAAAAAGATTATTTATAGGAATAAATAAAAGAATATTTGAATAAATAGAAAATGGTTTGTATTTTAAGAATACAAGATTTTCAATATAAATATATTGAATAATTATTATATTATTTGTATGATCTCTTTTATAAAAAGTATAATTATATCCTGAGAATTATAAACTGGCTTTCTTTAATCAAGTTTCTGAAATGATATTGATATGAAAACCAGGGATAAATATTATATCGTTCAAAACCAGATCATCATTAGGGTAACCTTTTCTTTTGATGATTCTTTTGATAATATGAACCCTGTATTCTAGGACTTAGAAACTGGAAGTACCTGCTTTTATAAAATCATTGGGATCGGATAATTGATATTGATAATCATTTAATAGAGATATATTGTTTATGATATATATAATATCACAATTATCGAGCAAAATGTTATTAGATAGATGGTATATTTTTATTATTGTAGAATATATCTTTGATTGATTATATCGAGTATTCAAGATAATAGTATTGATTAAAGGTTTTGAAGGATTAATGGAACTTTTCATCTATTTCTTTTTGATCTAATCAAAATGAAATTGTTTTTATAAATGCGATTTTGCTCGATCCTTAATTGCTTATAGCTCGTTTTCGCTGAATACCCTTTTGAACGGTAGATTGATTTTTCCGATGAACGTTAACTTTATAGCTTTGTAATTGTAAGTAGTATAATTATAACCAATTCCATTGTTCTATTCAGATTCAATTCTGTAAGGATATTTCTAGATCTTTTTGATCCTTTAATTGCTTTTAAAATTGATACTCTTTTTATTCTTTTTAGATTTTTTATTATTTTGAGAAAAAGTAAATATAGAATATATTCCTTTTTTAATTTTTGAGGAAATAGAATTCTGAAAGATTAATCCTTCAAAAACGTTTCCGAATTGTTTAAATGAGAGATTGAGTAATCCGGATTGAATCTTTATCTTGATTTGTATGATTATAATATTTGTTCAAATTGGGAGTATCTTGGTATCAATAGTTTGTAGAAAAGTATTGATAGCAATTTTATTTTATATTTTAATGATTTTGTATATAAAAGTTTTGGTATAGATTATAATCTAATTTCTATACTATTTGATAAAATCGATTCTATTGAACGAAATTTATATTAAAACAGATCGATATTTTTGTAGTACTGCGAGTTTGGCAGTAGTTACTGTAAATATGAGTTTCTTTTTGAATACATTGATAATCATTTTGAATGAAAGAACTGTAATACTTTGATTAAAAATGGATAGTTTTATGGAATGTATTTGATCAATTGACAATTCGATCTACTTATAAACATTATAAAAAGCTTTATGATTCTATATATATTTTTGTTATCAATATCGATATTTTAATTGGAGAAAGATAAACTCGGAAAAGATTTCTTGGAAGATAATTGGGAGTAGAGTAATAGATTTATTAAAAGTAAATCCTGATATATTATTATCAGAATCTTTTATTTTTATATTTTTATTAATATTTTCTTTGGATTAAATCGTTATAAAATATTCCGAGAATTCCTTTTAGTATTGAGTTTGTTTTTTTTGATTGTATTTGGTTTGAAAATTGATAGCAAAAGATAAAATAAATGGTTTGATTGAGAACCAATCGATTTAAGTATGGATAGGCTTATTTGTTAGATCGGAACTTGAAATGGATATTGTTGATATAGAAATAAATAGATTGTTCTTTGGATTGATTGAATTCCAGATTCTTTGAATTTGATATTTATTTTTCAAATATAAATACTACTTTAGTTGTTGAGTATAGATTATAAAAAGAAGATTGTTTTGATTTTTTGTTATATTGAACGAAGGTAATTGAATTAATATGAATATTGAATTATAGATGAAATAGAAATGATATTTTAAGAATAATCCTTTGAATATTTAGTAATCATTGAATAGAAAATTATGTAGATTTAAAAACTACTGGGTTTATAATTATTATAGGATAATATAATTATAAAATACCTTTAAAGATCGAAGAATAAATAATATATATAATTAATAGAGTAAAAGAATTGAATGATTTGCTCTTGATTATATGAATCAAGAGCTATATATATAGAACAAATGAGTAGTTATCTAGTCGATATATATCTTAATTAAACTAGATCTTTGTTTATTAGGATATCAGGATCACCTTATCAATTGGTAGATTAATGAGGGTTAGTAAATCCTTCATTCCGATTGGAAAGCATATGCTTTGATCCTTCATAAGATACAGGGGATCACAAGACTTTCCGTAACATTATTATAGATACAAGCTTCCTTTTGAATATATTAATAATTGTTTTGAATAGAAGAATTATAATATTCTAATTGAGAATAGATAGCTTTATAAAATGTATTTGATCAATTGACGATTCGATTTATTCATAAATGTTCCAGAAAGCTTTGTAATTCTATATATATTCTTGTTGTCGATATCGATATTCCAATTGAAAAGAAACAAGTTCGAAAAAGATTTCTTGAAAAATCATTGGAAATGGAGTAATAGGTTTATTAAAAATAGATCCCGATATATTACTATTAAAATCTTTCATTTTTGTATTTTTATTAGGATCTTCCCTAGATTGGATTACTACAAAATATTCCGAAAATTCCTTTTGATATTGAATTTGTTTCTTTTGATCATATTTGATTTGAAGATTGATAACGGAAGATAAAACAAATGATTTGATTGAAAACTAATCGATTTAAGTACAGATAAACTTATTCATCAGATCAGAATTTGAAATGGATATCATTGATATGAAAACAAATAGATCGTTCTCTGGATTGATTGAATCTCAGATTCCTTGAATTTGATATTTATTTTTCAAATATAAATATCACTTTGGTTATTGAATATAAATTATAAAAAAAAGATCATTTTGATCTTTTATTATATTAAATAAAGATAATTGAATTGATATAAATATTGAATTATAAATAAAATAAAAATGATATTTTAAGAATGATCCCTTGAATATTTAATAATTATTGAATAGAAAATTATATAGATTTAAAAGCTATTAGGCTTATAATTATCACAGGATAGTATAATTATAAAACACTTTTAGAGATCGGAGAATAGATGGTATATATGATTAATAAAATAAAAGAATTGAATGATTTACCTTTGATTATATAAATCAAAAGTTATATATATAGAACAAATAAATGATTATTTAGCCGATATGCACTTTAATTAAACTAGATCTTTATTTATTAGTATATTAGGATCATTTTATCAATTAGTAGATTGGTAAGGGCTAGTAGATCCTTCATTCCGATTGGAAAGCATACGCTTTGATCCTTCATAAGATACAGGGGATCACAGGGCTTTCCGTGACATAAATATAATGAATTGAATTTAATTGATTGATGATTAAATATTGATAAATCTTTTGAATTTTGATTATGAAGTGTAGATAAATTTTTTTTTATATTTATTTTTATAATGATTTTATAAATTTTTTATTGGGATTTTGTTGTCGAGAAATATATTCGATGAATATTCTATTAATCGATGAAATCAAATATAAATGAAGATTCGGATAATATAAATGAAAATGGATTATTGAAGGAGGAGATACGAAAATGAAGGAAATATAAATGTTTAATGGTGAAATGAGGATAATATATTTTTAATAATATATTAAAGTAGATGGATTGAATAAAGGTTTTTTAAATATAAGTATTTTAATTTTTTAATATAAATATAAATTATTTTTATTTTTGTAATATATTTTAATAGTATTACTTTTTTGTTTTTCGTTGTTATTGTAATGGTAATATATTTTCTTTTTTGTAGTTCTTCAAATGCTTTTTGATATATATTAAATTTCATGAAGTTTTTTATGTATTTTTTATTGGTTGATAATCTTTTTATTGCATTAGATATTGTATTCTTTGTTTTTTTTTTTATGAATTAGTATTTTTTCGATTTTATATTTTATATATTCTTTTATTTTTTTGGGAAATGGGGGGTTGGTAGTATTTTTGTATTTAAATTATGGTTTAAATAATAAGATATAAAAGATGTTATATATTTTATATGATAATAGAAGTGCTAGTTTGTATATTTGTTTATTATTTATAATATTAATCATAGTAAAGGGGTTTATAAAATGATCGGAGAATTTTTTTTTGGGTTGTAATTGTTTGATGTTTTTAGTGTTGAGTATAATTTTATTATTGATGTTGAATTGCTAGGATAAATCTTTTTTGTTATTTTTCGATTTTTTCTTTGTTGAATTATTTCAAATTTCTATTAATTTTGTTTTTTCTTGGTTTGATAATTCGATATATTTTTGTATAATAAATGTTCTTCTTTTGGTATTAATGTTTTCGTTGATGTAATTAAATATAGATAGGTATTTATATATTGTTTTAAAGAGTATTTTGTTAATTGTATTATATTATATTGTATTATAAATATAAGAATTTCTAATAAGTTTATTAAATCACTTAATAATATTAACAGAACCGATGGTTATATGATCACGTGATATATTAATAATATAATTTAATATTATTAAATTTTATTATTATATGAAATTTTGATCATATGGTGAAAAAGGTAGGTCGAGATACATGCGTCCCGATAGCACGTTGCGAGGGGAAATGGGAATTGGAATTGATCAAATTATATTATAAAAACTTCAAATAGTAAAATTAGTAGATTTAGATAATAGTTTGGATTGTGTACAAATAGGGTACAAAAAGACTAATGGAAAGACGATTAATTTTCTATCAAGAAAAGGGGAGCAGAGCCCTTTCTTATATTTAACTACGAAGAGTCATATGATCATATGACTACGAACTAGCTACGCATTAGGCCTTGATATCCCAACTTTCTCACAATATATCATATTAGAATGATTTATAATGGAATAGAATGTGATGGAAGCATGTAGAACTTTCTTATTTCTAAGGTTAAATATTATTGGTTACTATTTCATTTCATTATATAAAATAATTCTATAAGATTCGATTTAAATCGATCTTATTTATAATTATAGAATATTAAACCCTTTTAAAAGTATACCATTACTTTTATAATATAACGAATTTCTCCTTTTGTATACTCCGAACCTTCGAAAATATATTCTAAGGAATCCTTTCCTTTTTCTCAATTATTTCAACAATTCTTCGAAGAAAATATAAATACAGGATTGGATAATATTATTATTGGAAAAAAGAAGATTAATAAAGAGAAGATTCTAATATATAAAGTTGATGTTTTTAGTGATTCAATTGTTCTTTCCGAATTATTATTATAATTATAAGATTTTTATATAATGATTATAAGTTTGAAAGAGGAGAATCGATAATTGAAAGTTATGGTGATGATGAGCTTTGTAATAGTGCAATCTCTTTTTGAGTCCCAAATGATATTTATATAGGTATTCAGGTTAACAATAGTATTTGAAATTCCTTTTATTTTTTTAATCGAAATTCAAGGACCTTCATTTAAGCAAATTCGAAGATCCCAAAATCAGAGGAAGAAAACTTTGATTAAATGATCTGATTATTCGAAGTCCTTCGATGATTCTTTTTTCTTTTCAAGAAGTGATGATTTATTTAATAATTAGGGGTCTCTTTATTCAAAAAGCTAATCTAATTGGTTAAGATTGTATTTTTGTGTTAGTTATAGTTTGTAATAAGATATATATATACTAAAATCTATAAATTTTATTATTAAATTTAACGATGATATTGAATCTAAAACTAATTTGTAGTAATTATTAATTATAGAACAATTCGAGTTATATATTATATTATTTAAGAGTGAGATATAATATTATGTATATATAATCGATTAAATCGAATCGAAAATATAAATATATTGTTATACTTTTTATATATAAGTGTTCTGATTTATAATACTTGAATTGGTTGAACAATTTGTAGCGATCTATCGGAATTTGATTGAAATCGATGATGTTCGTTTTCAATATAAGATGTAGATTATATTTAATATAATTTGATATAACAATTTTCTAGAATAATATAGGAAGTTTAAATTATTTATTATTCAAATAGAGATTATTGATAATAAAATTCTATTTAGGGATCTTGAATAGAAAATTTCCGATTTTCTTTTGCAAATGGTAATAATATCTATTAAAGAAATATATATTCTATATATACAAAATAGAATTCCTGGATTTCATTATATCAAAAAAAAGTATTATTATAAAACCAAATAAAATTTAAACCATTATTGAATAACCAATATTGATGATATCCTTTCATAAAATTCAAATCTTTTTAAACTTTATAAACTTCTATTTATAATCTAACAAATTTATTATAAAATACCCCCAAAAAAATTATATTAGAATTCAAATAAATAAGAAGAATTCAAAATACTTTTGATAACTTCAAAGAAATCTTTATTATTATATCAATACTTCGATATTTCGATCTAATATTCCGAATTTTAATCGAAACTAATATTTCTAGATTTATATTAGAATATATACTTTTTCAATTATTTTCTGATAATATAAACGATCCTATTATTTTTTGATGATATTCTATTGCCTTTTATTCAAGAAAATTCAATTTAATAGAATAAAAGTACTTCATTTATAATTAGAAACTTTTAATTATTTATATAGTTTTTATTTAATAACAATATTATATTACAAATAATCAATATATCATTATAATCAAAACAGATTATAATAATCTTCAATATTTTATTAAAAAAAAGAATTCAATAATAAACAAATATAATAAACTGAAATCCTGATTATTTACAACTTTATAATTATTTATAAATCAAACAAATTCAATCCTATCAATAATCTATTAAAATAATTAGATTATACCGAAAATATAAATAATATCAACAAAATACTATTTATATTACAAAATAAATTGAAAAGTATTATAATAATAATTACAATTTTCCTTCTTTCGAAAATAAAAATAAAACCTTTACAAAATATTATAAACCTTTTCCAATAGAAAGAATATAATTTACTTTTATATAATTCTAAAGGATCATTGATAAAAATTGATTATAAATAATTAATATATTAATTAATAACAAAATAATATTTGAATTAATATTAAAATCGATAAAAAATACTTTGTTATAATTTTAAAAGAATAACGATTTTACAAAAAACAAAAAGTATCTGAAATACTGATATAATTCAATTGAAGATATTATACTTTGGAAAATCGATATCAACAATTTGTTCATTTATAATAAATATACCTTTATACTATTAAATAAAATTATAAAAGCCGAAATCTTAAAGATCTATTATAATAATCTTATAAAGAATTATTAAAGTATCAAAGAAACCTAGGAAATCCTAAAAAACAAATATTTCTGATCCAATATAATGAAAAATATAAAAAAATAAATACAAATATATACTATCTGTTGGAAATGAGGCCATCATAGAATTAGAATTGAGGTCATGTGATCATAATGATGCACAAACCATATTTGGGGATAACCTCAATTCTATTCCTATTAGAATTATAGATTCTTAGTTCAATCTATATAATCAATAATATTATTATTTCTTATATCAAAAGTTAATAGATTATAAAATCCAATTGTATAATAATAATTAAAAAACAAAACAAATCGAGAAAGGATTAGTATAATTAGTAAAGATAAAATAGAATGAAAATCAGAGTTTTTATATAATATTATTGAAATAGAATTGAAATACAACAATATAGTTTATAACTTATAATATTATAAATCAAAGCGGAAAACAATCTGTATAATGCCGATACAGAATTATAGTAAAGATGAAAAGTAAGTTCGTATAATTATAAGAAAATATATTATAATATGATTTTACGAATTTTCTTATTGTTTTATTTTTATATTTCTTTATTATTCTGAATTTATTTATTATATATTTTTTAAGATTGTTTTAAAAATCTGAAGATTATTTTTGATATTTATTAAATAACAAGAAACCTTTATAATATTAGAATCAAACAATTCTTCGAAGTTCGATCAAAACAATTATAAATGATAGTTTAGATAAATGAAGATATAATTAAAAAGGAAAAGATGATTTTATATAATTGATTAAACATTAAACGAATATATATAGATTGTAGGATTCAATATAGTATTTGCCTATAAAATCAATGATTGTGTATGTTATAATATCGAATTGAAATCGGAATATTTAAAGGACGAAATGAATATATTATTGTATATTTGTATAATATTCAATAATGATAATAAAGCCTTTATCAATGAATATTCAATAGTATATATACTCTGGAGATATTTTAAATCAAAATATATCAGAGTTAGTATAATTATAATCAATATATATATAATGATGATCCAGAACTTCAAATTCCAATCCAATATCTATTTTGATATGATCATTATCGAAATCTAAAACAAATTGAAAGAATATAGAAGGAAATTAAGGATTATAGATAAAAACTATCGATCAATATATCAAAATATTGTCTTGTTTTTGGTTTTAATATATAATCTTTCAATCGATTATCAAAGAGTAATAGATATATTGGATATCTAAATCAATTTTAATATTAATAATAAAATCAAATATTTATAAATTAAAGAACTTCGTTTTAAAGATAAATTAAAATAAATATAAATTGCGAAAAGATTTAGGTATATTTTTTGATATTAAGAATCAGATTTTGAAATTTCAAATAATATTTGCAATCTATATTAAAAAAAAGATCATTATATATGAAACTATTTATATTTAGTATAAATCAACAAATTCCTTTACAATTATCTTTATTATCAAAAAAGAAGAGGATCATTAAATCTGAAAAAAATTTATTTCAATAAAAAAGATCAAATATACTTTATTAATAATATCTCTGAATCAAACTTCGATATTGAGGATATAATAAAAGAAGATTACAATTTGATAAAAGAAATCATTAATAAGTTTCCTTTAACAAATAGTATACTAATATAAACATTTCTTTATATATATCTGATTAATCTTCATTATTCAAATCAATAAAATTTATTGTTAAACAAAGAATAAAAATTGATAAAAAAGTAATATATTATTATTATTAAGGTTTAATAGATATAGTATACAAAAATAATTCTAAGATATTATTTTCAAATATATTATATATATTAAAACTAAAAGTAAATTTGCTATTAGGAAAAAGAATCTGCGAAATAAAGCTGCAAAAGGAATTCAATTTTTATTATATATATTTCAAGAAGAATAATAAGAAAGTTATCTGTATTAGAATATAAAACGGAATATATATAGTTTTATATATAATCAAAGGATATAAGGATATAATTCTTTATTCGAGTATATATCAAAATGATCAGGAAAAAGGCTTTTCTTTAAAGATAATTGATGATATTAAAGATATCGATAATGAATTAATATTTAAGGAGAAAAAGAGATATCTATTATAATATCGAAGATTTAATTATTTAGATTTAGATAAGATTAAGAATCTATATAAGGTATTCAATATAATTAAGTTAATAAAGGTTCTAATTGAATTAGATATTTATAAAATATATATATTCACTAGAATAACCAATTGTATTCCAAAACAATTAAATCTGTATAAATCAAAGAGACTCGAATTTATATATTTCGATATTACAGAATCATTCTCAAAATCGATTCGAAGGAATCGTTATTTTATATTGATTATTGATAATTATACAAAAATAAATTGGATTATACTATTTAAACAAAAGAAAAATACAATTCAAATATTGAAAACTTGGAAAAAGGAAATAGAATTAACTATTGAAGAAAAGATTATTATAATCAGGATTAACAATATATCAGAACTCCTATAAATTATTTATGAATAATCATTAGATATATAATCCGAAGTTATAATAATTACTTTTTCATATCAAAATAAATCTATAGAATGGAATATAAGGATTGTAGAAATAGATATAAAAGTAATATTAAAAGAAGTTGAATTATTATTAAAGTTTTAAAATGAAATTGTAAAGTATAATACTTATATTAGAAATCATATTAGTATTGATTCTGATATAAACAAAATAGATCGATTTCTTATAGAAATTTTTATAGATATAATATTAGATATAAAGATATACAAAGTTTGAGGGAGTAAATGTTATACTTATATCAATCCCAAAATTATTCTGAAAAAGTAAAGATATAATAAGTTGCGGGATATTTCGAGAATCGATATATTCTTAGAATATTCAAAAGTTATAAACAAATATATCAAAATATATCAAAATTTAAGAAAATATAGAATATATTATAATTATAATTTCAATTATTTATAAAATGGATCTTTATATCAAAAACAAAATTGTTTTAGATTTTATAATTTCGTTAATAGATATAGATAATATAGAAAGTATAGTATATTTAATCGAAAAAGTTCTGAGAATCAAAATACTAAGAATTTATAAGGAAATAATATCAAATCGAGAATATTCTGAAAAATGAAAGAAAGTTATTCAAAAGGAAATTATATTTTTAATTCAAAATAATATTTAGGAAGAATATATATTCCTTAAAGAAAATAATCTGGTTTTGATGAAATAGATATTTATAATTAAAACTAAAGATAATAAAATAGAACAATTTAAGACAAGATTAATGGTTTGAAGGTTTAATTAGATATTAAGAAAAGATTATAAAGAAATATTTGTATCAATAATAAAGCTAAATATACGTAGACTATTTTTAATTATCATTGTAAAGGAAAATTTAGAATATTTATATTTCGATATCAAAAATGCCTTTATTGAATTATATTTGAAGGAAGAAATCTATTTCAAATTATTTCAAAATATCAAAATCAAAAGGGACATATATTATAAGTTTTATAAAGTTTATATAATTTGAAACAAATTAGAAGAGATTGGAGTTTATTATTGAAGAAAGAGCTTTTAGATATAAACTTTATACAAAGTTTAGCAAATCTATATCTATATATATCCAAAAACCATAATATAATATTACTAATATATATCAACGATATTATTATTGTATTATATATATCATTGTAAATCATTTGATTTGATAAAAAGTTATCAATTTATTTTAACATCAAAAATCTAAGGGAGATTAATAAGATTCTAAATATTAGAGTTATTCGTAATAGAAAAATGTATATATTAATTATGGATTAAAAAGAATATCTCGATATTATATTAATCAAATATAATATTATATATAGGCAATACCAAACTAAGAAACTATTAATAATGAATTATATCTATCTCCGATCAGCAATCGATGATAATGAATTGATAGATATGAACAAATATCAATAATGAATAAGAAGTATGATTTATTCAATAATATATATTCGATCAAATATAATATTCTCAATTGAAAGATTTTCACAATTTATAGCAAAACCAATAAAACATTATATTATAGCTTTGAAAAATCTGATACGATATCTATGATCAATAATCAAATAGAAGTTATGGTTCAGGCTAAAAGGAATACAATCTGATATCTGTAAAGAATATAATATATTTAATAATACAATAAAGGTATATATAGATACAGATTAGACTAATAACAAATATAACCGGAAAAATGTTTCAAAGAGAGTTATGATATTCTATAAAAGCTTTATATTATAAACTAATAAGAAATAAATATCTGTAATTATCTCTAATACAGAATCAGAATATATTACAATAATAATATTCATCAAATAAAGGAGATGGATTGTATAAATATTTAAAGATCTATTCAGATTAAATTATATTAAAAAAAACGGAGATACAATTCAAATGCTTAATGATAATCAAAATGTTTTAGTTTTAATCAAAAACCTATATTTGTATAAACGATTCAAGTATATAGATATCAATTATCATTTTATTAAGGATTTGATAGAAAAAAAGAAAATTGTTATTAATTATATCAATATATACAATATAATTGTTAGTAGAGTGATAAAGTCTTGTGTAAAGATTGTTTTCGAAAGATTCAAGAAAATGTTAGGATTAATAGTCTAAAAGGATCGAATAGGATATCCTTAATAGAAGAGTGTTAAAAATGAAGTCATTATAGAATTAGAATTGAAATCATGTGATCATAATGGTGTACAAATTATATTTAGGGATAATCTCAATTCTATTCCTATTAGAATTATAAATCCTTAGTTCAATCTATATAGTCAACAATACTACTACTTCCTGTACCAAAAGTTAATATTATCTATTAATAAACAATTATAAAATATTATCAATTCTATAACAAATTCTAAATCCTATTATTTCTTTTTAATCTTTGAAAAGAAATAATAATAGATTTTATTATAAATCTACCTTTTTTAAAAATAAATAAATATATATATAATATTATCCTTATTATTATCAACAAATATACAAAATTAGTTTAATATATTCCAATCAATAAAATAATAATTTTATTCAAACTAACAGAAATTCTGTTTCAATATATTTTTAAGAATTTCGATATATTGAAAAGAATAATTTCGAATCGAAAATTACAACTCACAAACAAATTTTAAAGGAGTTTGCTTTTCTATTTAAGAATATATTACAAATTATTGATAATATTCTTTTTATAAATCAATAATTAAACAAAACAATAAAACCAGAATCTAATTCATTATATTACTTATTATATCAATTAAAAACAAAACAACTAAACATCACTACTACTCCTAATTGAATTCATTTATTCTTGGAGGAGGTTGATCGGTTAATAATAATGAATAATATAATAATAATATTATTCACTATTATTATAGTGGAAGACTTAGTTATATAGCTTAAGAGGGTGATCGAATATATAATGATTAAAGTCAAAATATGAGTGTGTTGAATATTGAATTTATTTTGTTTGTTTTTCAGAAGAATTCTTTGAAGAAAATCTTTTTATTTATAGTATTTGATAAGATTCTATGAAATTCTATAATATTCTATGATTATAAATAAGATCGATTTAAATCGAATCTTATAGAATTATTTTATATAATGGAATGAAATAGTAATCAATAATATTTAATTTTAGAAATAAGAAAGTTCTATATGCTTTTATTATATTCTATTCCATTATAAATCATTCTAATATAATATATAATCAAAATTTCATATAATAATAAAATTTAATAATATTAAATTATATTATTAATATATTATGTGATCATATAATTATTGGTTCGATTAATATTATTAAGTGATTTAATAAACTTATTAGAAATTCTTATACACTCCCTTAATAAATATATTAAATATTTTAATAATATCAGTATAAATTAATCTATTTTAAAAATTCGATTAATTTAATTCGAGCTAATGACTTAGTAAGGTCATCAGCTTTTTGATCATTAATTGATATATAAATCAGATTTAGATCGTCTGAATTTATAATATACTTTAAATTCAATAAAATAAACCTAAATCTGTGACGCACAAAAGCCGTAGTAGAGCTGAATAAACAGGGTCAATTATATTCCTTAGAATCTACAATTAAAGAATTATAACTTGTAAAGAACGATTAGATATATATATATAAATATCTATTTGTAGGTTGCAGAATTGTATATATATATTATTAGGGTTATCATTTTACTATATTAAATCATATAATTCGTAATGTATGTATACAGATGATCAGTTTATAAATTGATATAAAAGAAAAAGGGTATCATATGATTAATCTCCTATAATTCATGATTTGTGATACTATCCCCCCTTTCGGAAAAGCTTGCCCTTAAGCGTTTCATTTTTTTATTCTATTGCTATTTCATCGGAAACCAGGTTTTGTAAAAATTCATAAATTCTAAATCAATTAGATTGGTCATTTTGATTGCTTTGGTTAATTTATTGGAAATTGATCAAATTGACTAAAATAATTGACCAAATTGATCAAAATGATGAATGAATTGATCAAATCGATTAAATCGTTTATCAATTGGTTGAATTAACCGATTTCCCTACATCATGCACGACCCCACATCTTGCACACATTTTTAATTTTATAAAATATCAACCACCATAAACGGATATAACGACAATATACCTTCAAAAGCCTGTATAAAACTCGCATTAGCTCAAATTAAAAAGAAAGAGTATTCTAAATATACTCAAATAACAAATTTCTTTAAAATCAATCATTCAATACTCTTTCGGCACCATAAAAGCAAAACCATTTTTCGCAATATTGTATATACTGAAACTCATTAATCTCTTTCAAAAGAGCAAAAAGAGATTTTAATTAATCAAATTAACAAATTGATATAAAGATCTATACTCCCTATAAATTGTATAATCAAAAACCTTACGGAAGAGATTATAGGCCGCTTTCTAGGGAAGAACTGGACAATAAATTTCGTAAAAAAATATAAAATACATCTTCAAAGTCGGTATCTCTGATATATTAATAATTTGTATATGAAAGTTGATAATGTTGCTATATTTGAGTATTTTTATGATCTGATTTGAATTATTTTGTATTATTGTTGAATTTTATTATTTAAAAGAGTTATACTAATATCCCTCTTTTTTTCATTTAGTTAATAAAAATAATTATAAAATATAATATATCATCCAAGAATATATACAATTGGGATAAAAAGGGTTTTATGATTGGTTTAAAGAGGATTATGAAAAAGATAATGAATACTAATGTATATAATCATAGTAGAACTACGAAAGCTAGACAGGATGGATCGAAAGAGTTTATCACCCTTTTAGCATGTATATATGCCAACAATATAATTATTCCATTTACTTTAATTTATAAAGGGAAATCTGGAGATTTATAGGATATATGGGTTGATGAGATAGGAGTGAAGGATCAGACTTATTTCGAAGTTTCAAGCAATGAATGGTTGTTGAATGTATTCGGCCTCATCTAACTTAATAAAGTTTTTCAATGTTATATTTATTCAAAAGTAGGGAAAGGATATTGTTTATTGATTGTAGATAATCATTCTAGTTATATGAATATGGAATTTATATCGAAATGCGACGAATTGAAGATCATTTTATTAATTCTCCCCCTCTATTCTATATATCAATTCCAACCTCTTGATATAAACTACTTCCTTCTCCTTTCGATGAATTATAATATAGAATTCAATAATCTAATATATAAAAGCAAAAATATTATTGAAATATCGAAATGTAACTTTTGGATGATATTTAAGATTGCTTAGGCTCAATCTGCTATTATTCATAATATCCTGAAATCTTTCGAAAAAGCTGGTATTTATTTTATAAATAAGAATATTACTATTCACAATATTGAATCAAAATAAATCTTTATATCATTTATATCGATACAATTTATAAGGAATAAAATAAAGATATTATATACAACTAAAACTTTTTGTCACTTCAAATTAAAGTTTCGCCTCAAATAGAATTCCGATATTATTCAGAAGCTTTTTAAAGCTACATTTATATATATAATTAATATTAATATTCAATTGTATAAAGCAAAAGGTTTAAAAGAAGTTTTGAAAATCAAAAAAAAAAAAGAACCCATTCTAAATATTGAAACCTAATAAAGGAAAAAAGTGGAAATACTTTTTTATATTCTTTTTTGCAAATCGAAAAAATTAGAATCTATTAATTAATGGGGGTATTGGTTATTGAACAAAAAAAAAAGTTAAGAAGTAAAAGAAAATTGAAAAGAAAATTGAAAAGAAATAGAAGAATAGAACGATTAAAAAGAAGATAATACAAAAGGAAATCGATTATCAAATTGTATATAATATTAAAGAAGGGGTAAAAAGAGTTTGGAAATTATTAATATTTTCTATTAAAAGAATACAAATGATTCAAAAATGTTTTTCTATTATAGATTTAGTATTTTAAGAAATTATAAAGGATTACGATATTGTAGAGATTGATAAATCAATAATGGAAGAAAAAGGGGGGATATTGTATTTAAAAATTGGGCGATATATCAAGGTTTCATCGAAATTGAAAATGTAAAGGTTTTTTAATTCTATAGGATAATATTATATCTTTTTATTATTCAAAAAGAATTGTAGTTTTATATCTTATAATTTATAATTAATATCGAATTTTGAAGTGATCGTAATAGGAATATGAAGGGCGTGTAAGATGTGGGGTCGTGCACGATGTAGGGAAATCGGTTATATCTTTAAAATTGAGTTTTGTAAAAAAGATTCTTTCTTTTAAACGATTCAATAATTTATTAATTAAGGATAAAGGGGTATAATCCTTTTTTATAATTCAATTGAAATTATGATAATCGATATATAATTAATAACTATTATCTTTCTTTTGGATAAATATAATCAGGATTTTAATAGAATTAATCGAATAACAAATCCAATCTTTCTTTTGGTATTTTTCGAAATATTTTTATAGAATTATTAATTTCTTTTTCAAGAAAGTATATATTGGATCCTAAAAAGGAATAGATCTGAATTCAAAATCAATATAATATTTCATTAGATAATGATTAAAGAATATATTACTTTTGTTTTCAAAGAAAGTTTATTTATAATTCTTATATTCAAAAGATATTTGTAAGGATAATAATATAAGAATACTTCTAATATTTGATAATAATCTTATAATTAATTAGATTTTAAATAATAGAATACAGATTTTGATTTTAGTTTTTATTTCTTTATATAATTTCTTGGTTATTATTATTTCCAAATCTTATAATACAAATTTGAAACGAAAAAAAATCGATTATTAATCGATATCCGGATTTACTATTTGAAATCAAAATAATCTTAGAATAATATTGATTTCAGGTAAATCTAAAATAATAATAATGAATTTATAACTATATATCCTTTTTTCTTTATATTTATTTATTATCTCATTAACAAATCGATAATTATTATAAAAAATATATTAATCCTATTAATTGATATTAATAAAATACCTTTATCAAAATCAAAAATCCAATTTTATTCGATATATTTGTTTTGTTAAATAATAATAATTTGTATTCCGGAATCGATAAAACAGTACATCTTTATTAGAATATTGTCACGAATCGTGAACCACAGGAGGCTAACCATGTGATACCTTTTATCTCTTATATCAATTTATGAACTGACCATTTGTACGCATATATTACGAATTATACGATTTAATATAATAAAATAGTAACCCTAATAATGTATATATATAATCCTGTAATCTATAAATGGGTATTTGTGTATATATATCTAGTCACTCCTTACAAATTATAATTCTTCAATTATAGATTCTAAGGAATATAATTGACTCTGTTTATTCAACTCTACTATGGCTTTTGTATATTATATTATCTACAATTTATTTATAAGCATCCGATTATCTGATAATCTTCCAAATAATATCTTACTTTAATAATACCTTTTTAGATGAACTTTTACGAATATTACATCCAAAGAAAAAAGATTTATTTCGATTTAATCGATGAAGATAAACCCCTTTAGAAGTATATTATTACTTTCATAATGCAACGAACTCTTTTTCCTATACGCTCTTAATATTGTTCGAATGAATTTTGATTTTGATATCGAAAATATATTTAATAATATTAAAGATTCAGAATTAAAAGGATTTCAGGAATACTTTATTATTAATAATACTTATTTCGATTTAAAAGAATTTAAAATAGAAAACAATGTTTAGAAGAAATTAATCAATATCAAATCCGAAATTCTTGTTTTAATTAATGATATATATAAGAAAAAAAAGAATAAAATAAAACCCCTAAATAAAACAAAATATATTAATAAAAAGATTCTAAAAAGTAATCTTAATTAATTAAAATTGAAATATATAAAACATCCTAAATATCAATTATTAAATCCTTTTTCGAAATATTTGATATTACATTTTGATATTAGATTTAAAAGTTTCTGATTGATATAAAAACGTTTAATATTATTAAATATCAGAGATATACTTTGAAAATATAAAAAGGAACTTTTTCTTATACTATTATAGAATCGAAAAATAGCATTAACTTTTGATTGGATTGAAATTGATAATATTAAATGTTCAATTACCCTGTTATAGATTATCAAGATAATATTATATAAGGTTTAATAAACTCCTGATTTTATATCCCCTAAAGTCTTTTTATTAATAATTATTGAAATAATAAGAGACTATATTAAACAAGGTATATTAGAAAAAGAAAAAGGATTGTATCGAAATCCTTAGTATTTAATTAAAAAGAATAAGGTTAGCAAATACTGTATTATTATTATAATAACAAAAGCAAATATTGTAACCCTGTAAGATATAAATATACCTTCAAACTTAAAGGAATTTATTGAATAAATAATTGAATACTTATTAATATTCTTGATTGATTACTTCTCTGAATATAATCAAATATCTTTAAATAAAAAGAATAAAAACATTATTATTATCATAATTTTTCTTAATCTAATAAGGTTTATTATTCTACTATAAAGGGTTATTAATTCGATTATTCAATTTGCAAAGATTATATCAAAAATATTATAAGATATTATACCTAATATTGTTATATTTTACTTAAATAATATTGAAATTAAGGATTCCAGAACTCAATATAATAAAACTAAAGTTAAATCTAAATTAAGGAAATTCATTATTAAATATCTGAAAAATCTAAATATTATAATAGAATATATTAAATATATAGAATATATTATCAATGTTAAATCCAAATAATATTATAATAAAATCCGAATTGTAAATCATTATATCAATTCTGAAGAAAGAAATCCTGATATTATTAAAATTATCAAGATATTTGAATAGCCATTTTGCTTGAACAATTATAAAATTAAAATATTCTTTAAAGTATATATTTTTTATCAATTTTGAATAAAGAATTTCATCATTATTATAGAATCTCTTTATATATTATTAAAAAAAATATAGAATTCATTTAGATTATTAATTATAATATTATAATAATCTTATTAAAAAACAAATTAACTTCAACCCCAATCCTTTTTTTATTGATTTATTTATTTGAAATCGGAACTATTATACTCATTATTAATATTAACTTGATAAAATAGAAAACTATTTTAAATTAAATATATAATAATAAACCTTATATTATTGCTAAATATAAAAATAATATATGAAATTATACCGAATAGAATTATAATATTATTAAAAGAAAATATAGGGGAATATTCAAAGCTTTATAAAAATGCAAAAAGGATTTCTATAGTATTCATTTTCTTTTGGGAATTGATACGAATGCATTTGTAGTTCAACTAAATAAAACAATTACAAATCTATTTGGTATTTTGATCACAAAATAGATTGTTTGGATCAGGTTCTTCGATTTTGATATTAAGTATATTTTTGGAAATAAAAATATTATTGTAGATATTCTATTATAATGATCGTGAATTGTTTTGGACAATATTAATAAAGAATATAAAGAAGATATTGATAATTTGATTATTACAAATCTAAATTTATTATAGATAGATCCAATAATAAATATAAATAACTCCAAAATTTTAAGATTGTTTTAAATTTTGAAAGACAGAAATAAAAGGATATAAATAATTGTTTAGTATATCATTATATTATAGAGATTTAAAAATATATTAATAAAAGATTAATAAATTTTCAAAAAAGAAGTTCTTAATTTTTATATAAAGGATCCGGGGAGATGGATTACCTTTCGCCTATATAATAATAAACAATGATTTAATCGAAAAAACAAAAATTATGATTCGAATATATGAAAAACTGAATTATAAAAGTCTAAAATTATTGTATACTAAAATATATAATTGTTATTAATGAAATAGAATATACAAGGATATAAAAAGTTAGATGATTTTTTATTCTATTTATCAATTCAGATTATTTAAATAAATAAATCAATGATTACTATTTAGGTTTTAGATATTTAATACAAAATTGATATAAATATTATAAAAATGCTTAACAATTATAAATTCAAATACTTTGTTGTTCTACAAAAAAATCTAAATAATTGAATGAAAACTAAAGCTTTATAAAATACTATTTTAGAAGTAATTACCAAATTCTTTTATAAAATAATTTATCATTATAATCTCTTTGAAGAAATTATTATGGATAAAAAATCTGAAAACAAAAACGCTATACTTATTTATTATGAAAAATATAGAATCAACAAAATCAAAATATCAGTTTATCATCTACAAATTAATAGAATAATAGAAAAAGATTATTATCCTATTATAGAAGCATTTTCCTATTTATTATAAGAAGGGTATAAATAATTTAAATAATTGGAAACAATACTATTTATTGATTATATTTCAATTTATAAATCGACAAATAAAACACTATTTAAATTGATTTACAGATAGAAAACTGTATTGCTTTTTGAAATTATATATATGATTTGAAGAATCCTTAATTGGGAAAATATATGAATCCAGAAAAATTTATTGATTACTAAAATATAATAATTAAAAATATTGAATGAAGATATTAAAGAAGTAATCCTTCATAAACAATATTATAAAGAAAATAATAAACTTCGATATAATCTTGATTATAAAATATTAAATAAAAATATTTAAATTAAAGATATAATTCTATATTATAATCCTTAATCAAAAATCGATATATTTTATAATACAAAATTTGTTTTCAAATAATACAGATTTTACAAAATAACAAAGAAATTGAAGGATCTTTCCATATATACCCTTAAAAAAATAAATAATATGTTGGAAATGAGGCCATCATAGGATTAGAATTGAGGTCACGTGATCACAATGGTGCACAGACCATATTTGGGGATAACCTCAATTCTACTCCTACTAGAATTATAGATCCTTAGTTCAACCTACATAGTCAACAATACTACTACTTCCTGCACCAAAAGTTAACATAATATTTTATTTGATGAAATTTATATAAATATTTATTTCAAGAAATATATCTTATATTCAAATCTTTTTGTAAATAACAATTCTAAAGATTTATATGAATAGATAAACCAAAAAAACCGAGTTTCTAGATATTCATAATCTTCCAAATAAAAGATAATAAACAACCAAAAACTATTCTTTATCCAATTATAAAATGATATAGAACCAAAAGGAAAAGAATAAATATAATAAACCGAAAAAGAATTATTACTACAAATTTTTGATTATCAATTAAGAAATTTGATAAAAAAAGTCTTATAATCCTTAAAAGGAGAAGAGTATTTGAATTTTTTTTGAAAAATTTATTATATTATCAATCTCGTTTTTAAACAATTTGTAAACAATTCCTGAACAATATTTAAATAATTCAATATTTTCTTTTTAAATCTGATTTCTTTAATAATTTAAGTTGAAATTATCAATTCTTTATTTATATTTATTTTACCATTTATATAAATTTTCATTTAAATTTTGATATAATATCTAAAAAAAGATCTAATCAAATTATAACCTTCTATTCTATTAATAATAATATCCCTTTTCTTATCTAATACAAGAATTATTCCTTCAACAATGAAATCAAAGTATTTGTATTTATTGAAATTCTTGAAATTAAAGAAAAATATAACATTTTTGAATAATGGTTTAATTATTTTATAAATATTACTGATTTCATTAAAGATTTTACAAATAAAATAAAAGATCGGATTGAAGATCAAAAACTTTATAAAACAATTAATCTCCCCAAAACCAATTATTTTATTAAAAACAACAATACAATTCAATTTGTCGAATAATATTATAATAAAACCAAAAAAAATCTTAAAAATCTCGAAAGAATTTGAACAACTATTTAAAGAAAAATTTTTATCCGTTTTTAATCGAAAGATATAAATTTAAATAATACTTCAACAAAAACGAATATAATTTATTATACCTTTCGCTTTAACCCTTAAATTCTTATAAAATTTCTGAACAAATATATAGCCGAATATTTTATATAAAAAAGAAACAAAAAAGTCAAAAAATACAGCTTTATAGATTTCTATATTATATATAAATTCATTACAAAAATTAATACAAAGAATAAAAAAGATTGAACATCTCTCCCTTATAATCTTATACAGAATCCTATCCTTAAAACTTATAAATTTATTTTCAATAATCTTAGATTTTTAAGAAAATATTATAAAGATAAAAACCTCTTTGAAATTCAATAAAGGGATAAATCTATTTATAAAATGATTATTACAGAAACTGTTTCGATACCCTTTAATAATAATAATAAAAAGGAATTTAATGTTAAGAAATAATTAAAAGTAATTATTATATCAGATATTCTTTATATATATCGATTTCTTTATTCCCAAATAATTATATCAATTTCGGAATCTATAATTGTGAATATCAATAAATAGAAAAAAAAAGATTATTATTTTGATCTCTCAAAAAAAGCCTTTTTTCATCTATCTATTCTAAATAGATTCATACTTCATTATTATACAATTAATTATAATACTGAATTTATTTCAAATAATAACAATTCAGTTTTCAACAATTTTGAAATAATCTTAAATTCTTTATAGAAATTGAAAAACTATTTTTGTGATTTAAACTATCAATTTAAAAAAGGATGATACTTTTTGATAAATAATGAATATATTATTGATCAAATAAAATGAAAAGTTATTATATTATTAGAAAAGCAAATCATTATGAATGCTTTATATATATATCATTTATATACCCTAATAAAACTCTTCAACCTAAAGTTGAAGTATATTTCGACTAAAAAACTATGAAACAGATTAACTATTATTACCAGAAACCGAAAGCGTATTAATGAAATAAAATTGATAAGGATATTCTACCCTTGATTCTATCTATATCAATTTTTGAGTTTGGAATAATTAAAACAAATCTTTAACCTTAATCAATTCAATCCGATAAAAAGCTTTTATTCCTTTGACTTTAACGAAGCTTTCAAAAATAACCTTCTTTTATTAGAATTATTAAACAAAAAATCCTTTAAGAACCAATTTATTCTATATATTCCTTCATTTCAATATATTTTCAAATAAAAAGATAAATTCAATTTACAAAATATTTATAAAAATATTCTTATTATTTACAAATAATATTTCTATAAAATCTTTAAAGAAAATTTACTCCCGAATTACTACTTTTCGATTATTCAATTTCTTTTAAAATACAATTCTGCATTATAATATACTACTATTTATATTTAAGAGAATAAAGAATTCTATTTTATATCAGTATCTTTATCTATATTATATTTTTTTGATTATAATAAGAAATTTAACCTTTATTATTCCTTTTTTAATCTTTTCTATCTAATTTCCAAGAACAAATAAAAGGAAACTTCAAAAAAAATGACTATTGTAATCGACCTTCTTAAATCAAAGGAATCGATTAAAAACTCTTATAAAGAATATCAAATCCTTACTTTTTATGAATTAGATAATAATAACAATTTAATTCAGGAATTCCTAAAGAAGTATTTTTTCATTTATCAATTATGATATTTTTTTGATTAAGTAATAAAGAGAAAAGCTTTCCAAAAGATTAAATAAAAGAATCAATTTCGTTAAAGGATTTTGATTAGATTTAAATTCTAAATAATTATAATACAATTAAATACCATTTTAAGATATATTAACTTTTCTAGATCTTATAAATCGATTTTGATATCGATCTTTTATTTAATTATAATTTTGGATGAAAAGAATATAAAAAATGATAACTCTTATGAAAACCTTTAAAGATTTTTTCAAAATCAAATTATCCTTTTTGAATTAAATAAATTTAATAAAAAAGGTTTTTATATTCTCCGATCCTTTTTTTTTAATATCAATTTTGTTTTATAAGATTATCTTTCTATAATTTTTTTAAAATATTTATCTTAAGATTCTAATATTATTAAAAAAATAATAAATAGATTATTCAAAATTAATAATAATGAATTCGAATTCTGATATAAATGATAATATAATATTGCAATAATGGATCTGACTATTCAATTTGAAATATTTCAAGATAAAAAAAAGTAATAAAGAAATTGATCATTATTTGCAGATTATAATATATCTTTATAAAAATAAGAAGCCTTTTGTAATAAGGATTTCGAAAATAATGAATTTCCTAATAAAGAAAATGCTGATAATTGGAAGGTTATAAATCTAATTAATAGAAAATCCTCTATTAGAAAACTTTAATCTATATTAAAAAAGTTTATTAGAAAAAGAAAAGAAATTATAGGGTGAAAACTGATTCAAAATCAATTTACAATATTATCTAATCCTTTTGAAATAATTCAGCCTTCAAAA
The DNA here is from genome assembly GCA_014898415.1 of Stromatinia cepivora. NCBI lineage: Eukaryota > Fungi > Ascomycota > Leotiomycetes > Helotiales > Sclerotiniaceae > Stromatinia > Stromatinia cepivora. The sequence goes on along the minus strand of RCTD01000042.1, from coordinate 67,830 downwards.
TCCCTAACTAGATCTTTTAGAATATAAAATATTATTTCAATCCTTAATACAAATTGTAAACCAAATAAAGAATATATGAATTGCCCTTCAATAAAGAAGCCTTTTACAAAATCTAATAATAAAAAAAAGAATCATTGTTTTAATATTAGATAAGAATCTGTAACATCAAAAATTCTTATTCATTATTCAAATCGCATTCAAAAATCATCAAAAAGTTCAATTACAAGTATAAAATCCATTATAAGATATTCAATTAAATATTCAAGAAAAGTTGGAAATGAAAAGGATAATAAAGATATTTCTTAGGAATTTGGAACTTTTATCGAATTTGATAAAGAAATGATAAAAGCAGATTTGAATCAATGAAAACCTAGAATATATTGTTTTTTTAAAACAATCTTAAAAATTGTTTACTATTTTAATTTATTAATACTCTAATTAGTTTTTTTTAGCCTAATTATCTTTTGATCTCTTTGGTTTTTATCTTTTATAATTATTCTGAGGTTAAATAGAATATATATTCCGGGGAGGGGAAGAGTATAAAAAAGTTGGGATATTAAGATTTAATATATAATTAATTTGTAATTATATAATTATATAACTTTTTATAATTAAATATAAAAGAAAATTCTATTCCCCTCTTCTTGAAAAAAATCAATCGTTTTTCTATTAATCTTTTTATACCCCATTTGTATATAATTTAAACTATTGTTTAAACCTATTAGTTTTATTATTTGCAATTTTTACAATATAATCTGATCAGTTTCAATTCCTATTTCCCCTTGCAATATGCTATCGGGACGCACGTATCTCGACCTACCTCTTTCACAATATATTTCTGGAAATAAAAATATTATTATAAATACTTTATTATAACGATTATAATTTTTTTTGGATAATATTAATGAAGAATATAAAGAAGATATTGATGATTCGATTATTATAGATTTGAATTCATTATAAATAGATCAAATAATAAATATAAATAACTCCAAAATTTTAAAATTATTCCAAATTTTGAAAAATGGAAATAAAAGGATATAAATGATCGTTTAATATATTATTATATTATAAAGATCTAAAAATATATCAATAAAGGATTAATAAACTTTCAAAAAGAAAGCTTTCAATTTTTATATAAGGGATTGTTGTTTATTTAGAATTCGAAGAAACGAATTGTTTTCTATTTATATAATAATAAATAATGATTTAATTGAAAAAACAAAAATTATAATTCGAATATATAAAGAACTGAATTATAAGAGTTTAGAATCATTATATGTTAAAATATGTAATTATTATTAATGGAATGGGATATATAAGAATATGAAAAACTAGATGATTTTTTGTTTTGTTTATTAATTCAGATTATCAAAATAAACAAATGAATTAATAATTGTTATTTAGATTTTAAATATTTGATATAAAATCGATACAAATATTATGAAAATGCTTAACGATTATAGATTCAAATATTTTATTATTCTATAAAAAGATTTGAATGATTGAATAGAAATTAAAACCTTATAGATATTCCAAATCGATTTATATTTTGTCATGATAATAGAAATAATGTTTCCGATTTTATAATATAAAATTCGATAGGTTTTGAAAGTAGATTTAATTGAATTGATCCAATTGATTCAGTTTTTTTGATTCCGAATATTATCGTTATAATTCCTATTTTATTTATATTTAATTTGATATTTTTAATATCTTTTTGATATATTTGATATTGTTTGAATCTTATTATAAATTATTAGAATACTTTTATATTGATAATTGTTAACTTTTGGTGCAGGAAGTAGTAGTATTGTTGATTATGTAGGTTAAACTAAGGATCTATAATTCTAGTAGGAATAGAATTGAGATTATCCCTAAATATAATCTGTGCATTATTGTAGTCTCGTAACTTCAATTCTAATCTTATGATGGTCTTATTTCCAATACTCCTTTATTGAGGATATCCTATTCGATCCTTTTAGATTACTAATCCCAACATTTTCTTGAATCTTTCGAAAGTAATCTTTATATAAAACTTCATCATTCCATCAACAATTATATTATATATATTGATATAATTAATAACGATTTTCTCCTTTTCTATTAAATCCTTAATGAAATGATAACTGATATCTATATATTTGGATTATTTATACAAATATAAATTCTTGATTAAAACTAAAGCATTTTGATTATTATTAAATATTTGAATTATATTTTTATTCTTTTTAATATAACTTGATCTGAATAAGTCTTTGAGTATTTATAAAATCTATCTTCTTTGTTTGATAAATATTATTATTATAATATATTCTGATTCTATACTAAAGGTAATTATAAATATTTATTTCTTGTTAATCCATAATATAGAATCTTTATAGAATATCATAACTCTTTTTGAAACACTTTTCCGATCATATTTGTCATTAGTTCAATCTATATTTATATATACTTTTATTATATTATTAAATATATTATATTCTTTACAAATATCAGATTATACTCTCTTTAATCCGAACTATAACTTTTATTTGATTATTGATCATAAATATCATATCAGATTTTTCAAAACTATAGTATAATATTTTGCTAATTTTGTTATAAATTATAAAAGTCTTTCAATTGAGAATATTATATTTGATCGAATATATATTATTGAATAAATCATATTTCCTATTTGTTATTGATATTCATTTATATCTATCAATTCATTGTTATTAATTATTAATCGGAGATAGATATAATCTATTATTAATAGTTTTTTGGTTTGATATTGTTTATATATAATATTGTATTTGGTTAGTATAATATTAAGATATTCTTTTTGATTTATAGTTAATATATACGTTTTTCTATTGCGAATAATTTTAATATTTAGAATCTTATTAATCTCTTTTAGATTCTTGATATTAAAACAAATCGATAGTTTTTTATCGAATCAAATGATTTGCAATGATATATGCAATGTAATAACAATATCGTCGATATATACCAGTAATATTATATCATAGTTTTTGGATATATATAAATATAGATCTACCAAACTTTGTACAAAATCTATATCTAAAAACTTTTTCTTTAATAATAAACTTTAATCCTTTTCAGTTTGCTTCAAATTATATAAGTTTTGTAGAATTCGTAATATATATCCCTTTTTGATTTTGATACCTTGAAATGATTCGAGATAGATTTTTTCCTTTAAGTATAATTCGATAAAGACATTTTTGATATCGAAATATAAACATTCCAAATTTTCTTTTGCAATAATAATTAGGAATAATCTGAATATATTTAGCTTTATTGTTGATATAAACATTTCGTTATAATCCTTTTTTAATATCTAATTGAACCCTCGAATCATTAATCTTGTTTTGAATCGTTCTACTTTATTATCCTTAATCTTAATTATAAATACTTATTTCATTGAAACTAAATTACTTTTTTTAGGGAGTATATATTCTTCCTAAATACTATTTTGAATTAAGGATATAATTTCCTTTTGGATAGCTTTTTTTTATTTTTCAGAGTATTTTCGATCTGATATTGTTTCTTTATAAATTTTTGGTATTTTGATTTTTAGAACTTCTTTGGCTGGATATACTATACCTTCTATATTGTTTATATCTATCAATGAAATCATGAAATTTGAAACGATTTTGTTTTTAATATAAAGATCTATTTTATAAATAATTAGGATTATAATTATAATATATTCTATACTTTTTTAAGTTTTGGTTTGTATAGATATTATAATTAATATCCTTATAATCTTACTTTCCTATTTTTTTTCAAAATCTTGTTTTATATCTTTTTTCCGTTTTCGTATTAGATATCTTAAGGATTCGTTTTCAAAATCTATTTTATCCTTTTGTTTGATCTCAAATGATTATAGATTTATTTTGCTTTTTGATCTTATTGAAATAAATTTATCAGCAAAATTTAAAACGATCTTAAATTTTGCTTCTAATACAGATTTAAGGTTTATAGAAATTGATTCTTAAATTAGATCCTTTGAAATAATGGATTTGATATCTAAAGTATTTTTAAAAGAAGATTCTTGATTTGTTTTCTAGGTGTTGTTGTCTTTATCTTTATCATATATTAATATTGATATATCTAATTTACCTAATTTCAATTCAACAATTGAAGTATTTAATATAATTATTAAATTCAATATAATATCTACTAAAAAGAATATTTGAAACAAAAATAATATAGATATCGTATTTAATATTAAAAATAAAGAAGATACTTTATTTGTTGCCGGTCTATTATAAGGTTTTCGATCTAATTTTACATTCTTTGTTCCTTATAAACCTGATTCACAATTTCTTAATTTAAAATTCAAATCTCTTTCTCGATAAGATTCATTTATAATTACTTTATTTAATCGAAATATATAATTTAGCTTTGAAGAATATATTTTGATATATTTGTTTATAGTTTTTGAATACCCTAAGAATACATCGATTCTCGAAGTATCCTGTAATTTATTATGTCTTTGCTTTTTCGAAATAGTTTTGGAATTGATATAAATATAATATTTGCTCTTCCAGATTTTGTATATCTCTATATTTGATATTATATTTATAAAAGCTTTTATAAAGGATTGATTTATTCTATTTATATTAAGATCAATATTAATGCGATTTTTGATATAAGTATTATACTTTACAATTTCATTTCAAAATTCTAATAGTAATCCAATTTCTTTTAGTATTGTTTTTATATTTACTTTTATAATCTTTATATTCTGTTCTATAAATCCGTTTTGATATAAAGAGACAATTGTTGTAATTTCGGATTATATATTTGATAATCATTTACGAATAGCTTATAAGAGTTCTAGTATATTATTAATCTTAATTATAATGATCTTTTCTTTAATAACTAATTCCATTTCCTTTTTCCAAATTTTCAATGTTTGAATTATATCGTCTTTTTGTTTAAATAATATAATCCAATTTATTTTTGTATAATTATCAATGATCAATATGAAATAACAATTCCCTCGAATCGATTTTGAGAATGATCCTGTAATATCGAAATATATAAATTCGAATCTCTTTAATTTGTATAGATTCAATTACTTCGGAATATGATTGATTATTTTGATGAGTATATATATTTCGCAGATATCTAATTTAATTAGAATCTTTATCGGTTTGATTATATTGGATACCTTGTATAGATTCTTGATCTTGTCTAGATTTAGATAATTGAATTTTCGATACTATAATAGATATCTCTCTTTCTTCTTGAATATTAATTCGTTATTGATATTTTTGGTGCTATCGATTATTTCTGAAGAAAAGCCTTTTTTCTAATCATTTTGATATATATTAGAACAAAAAGCTATATTTTTATATCCTTTGATTATATATAAAACTATATATATTCCGTCTTGCATTCTAACATAAATGATTTTCTTATTGTCCTTCTTGAAATATATATAATGAAAATTGAATTCCCTTTACAATTTTGTTTTGCAAATCCTTTTTTCTAATAGTAAATTTACTTTTAGCCCTAATACATATAATATATTTGAAAGTAGCATCTTAGAACCATCTTCGTATATTATATCTATTAAATTCCAATAATAATAATATATCACTCTTTTATTAATTTTTATTCTTCATTTGGTAATAAATTCTATTGATTTGAATAATGAAAATTGATTAGATATATATAAAGAAATATCTATATCAATATATTATTTGCTAAAAAAAGTTTTACTAATAATTTCTTTTGTTAAATTGTAATCTTCCTTTATTATATCTTTAGTATCGAAGTCTAATTCAGAAATATTATTAGTAGAGTATATTTAATCTTTTTTGTTAAAATAAATCTTTTTCGGATTCGATAATCTCTTTCTCCTTTAATAACAAAAATAATTGCAAAGGAATTTATTAATTCGTATTAAATGTAGATAGTCTTATATATAATAATCTTCCTTTTGATATAGATCACAAACATTATTTGGAATCTCGAAATCTGATTCTTAATATCAAAAAGTGTATCTAAATCCTTTTACAATTTACACTAATTTTAATCTATCCTTAAAACAAAATTCCTTAGCCTATAAATGCTTGATCTTATCATCGATACTAAAATTGATTTGGATATTCAATATATTCATTACTCTTTGATAATTGATTAGAAGATTATATATTAAAACCAAAAACAAAATAATATTTTGATATACTGATCGATAGTTTTCATTTACAACTCCTAATTTCCTTTTATACTCTTTCAATTTATCCCAAACTTCGATAATGATTATATCGAAATAGATATTGAATTAGAATTTGAAGTTCTGGATCATCGTCATATATATATTGACTATGATTATACTGATTCTGGTATATTTTAATTTAAAATATCTCCAGAGTGTATATATTATTGAATATTCATCAATAAGGGTTTCATCGTCATTATTGAATGTTATACAAATATATAATAACACATTCGTTTCGTCCTTTAAATATTCCGATTTCAATTCGATATTGTAATATATATCATCATTGATTTCATAAGCAGATACTATATTGAATCCTACAATTTACATATATTCGTTTAATGTTTGATCAATTGTATAAAATCATTCTTTCCCTTTCAATTTTATCTTTATTTGTTTGAATCATCGTTTATGATTGTTTTGATCGAACTTCGAAGAATTGTTTGATTCCGATATTATGAAGATTTCTTGTTATTTGATAAATATCGAAGATAATCTTTAGATTTTTAAGACGATCTTAAAAAAAAAGGTATACAGTAAATAAATTTAAAATAATAAAGAAATATAAAAATAAAACAATAAAAGAATTCGTAAAATCGTATTATAATATGTTTTCTTGTAACTATACAAATTTGCTCTTCGCCTTTGCTATAATTCTGTATCGGCATTATACAGATTGTTCTCCGTTTTGATCTATGATATTATAAGTTATAAATTGTATTATTATATTTCAACTTTATTTCAATAATATTGTATGAAAACTCTGATTTTTATTTTATTCCATTCCTATTAATTATACTAATCCTTTTTCGATTTGTTTTGCTTTTTAGTTATTACTATACAATCGGATCTCATAATTTATTAACTTTTGATACAGAAAGTAATAGTATTATTGATTATGTAGGTTGAATTAAGGATCTATAATTCTAATAGAAGTAGAATTGAGATTATCCCCAAATATAGTCTGTATATTATTGTGGTCTCGTGACCTCAATTCTAATCCTATAATGGCCTCATTTCCAACAATAATAATATTTTGAAACTCTTTATTATTATATTTTAAAAAAAAAGCTTTTTATTTTTTGATTTTATTGATTGATTTATTAATAAATCTAATTAGAATATATATTATTGTTTTATTGAATAGATTTATTGTAATCTCTTTTTCGTTAATTAATTTGTAGAATGAAATCCAAATATATTCTGAATCATTATTTTTTATATTCTTTTTCGAATTGTTTTAAATATATATTATAAATTCTTTATTAATATCAATATTCGATAAAATTCCTTTATATTCGATAATATATTATTTGAAATATAATCCAAATTCTTTATCGTTATTTTTGAATAACCCTTTATATCTATATTTCGATTCAATTCGTTCAACTTTTATATATTTATTTGATCAATAATTTTCTTTTTTATAAATGAAATATCTTTTAATCTTTTTTAATCGAATAAGAAATTGTTAATTAGATTTATATTTGTAATTGTTTTTGGGATTCTTTTGATTATATATTCGATTTATATAAAATGTTTCGTTTTTATTTGGATATAATTTTTTGTATATAAAAATAAAACTTTATAAATCTTCGATAAATCCGATTATATATTTTGAAGATCGATAATATATTTAATTATATACTAATATACAATTATATATATTAAATATTTTTTTTTGAATATATATAATTATTTGAAATTCTTTTAATAAACCTTTTTATAGATAACGAAGTTTGATAATTATAATATCCAAATATTCTATTATTGATTTTCTAGAGTTCTATATAATAATTGTTTTGAATATCATATAATCTTATTTCTTCATAAATCCGTATTAATACCCTTCTTTTTTGAAGAATATTTTCATCATTTTGCAAATACCATTCATTATATTTGAAATATAATTGAAATTCGAATAATAAAATATAAAAGCCTCCTTCTTTAGTATTATTAAAAATACTTTTATATAAAAATTTAGATAAATATCAATTCTTTCACAATAATTGAAAAAGATAATATATTTAATAATATTATTATAGAATTTTTCAAGATTTTCGAAATCACAATTGATATTATTATTTTATATATAATCAAGTGATTTATCTTTATAATTTCCTCAACCATTGTTCTTTTTATTATTAAATAGATCTTTTTCTTCTTCATTATCTCTATAAAAATATATATAAACATTATTTTAATCTGTATTATCTGTTTTACAATTATATTCGAATTATTTATTATTACTTAGGGATTTCTTATTATCGAATAATCTGTTTAGTAATCCTTTACCATTGATAGATCTTTTCCTATTCAATAGTTTTTCATCTTCAAATGATACATTGTTATTATATAATAATTATAATAATATTGAATATTGTTTTTATTCTGAATCTTGATATTCGTTATATAAAAATTCTTTGAATATATAAAATCTGGATTTCTTATTGAATTGTAATAATTGAATTCTTTTATATTATATTAAAAATAATTACTTTATATTCAATTATATAAATTATTCTTTTTTTAAAGATTAAATAAAAGTATTAGATTTTCAAAGATCAAATTCAAATATATATTATTATCGAATTTTATCATTTGATTTAAAATAGTTTTTGATCGAAATTGAAAATATTGATCTATCATCATTTCTCGAATTTAATCATTTGATTATAATATATATACAATATAAAATATTTCGAATAAAACTTTATTAATTATTAATTCTATATATTATATCATTTTTTTAACAAATAAACTATCTACTTTTAATTCAATATATAATCTAAATATAATCTTTGAATTAACAAATTCGAAATACTCAATCCTGAAATTTACAAAATCGTTATAATAATCGTTTTATAAATCCTTATCGATATAATTATATATTATATAAAATTCCAATTTGAATTTGCAAAAATCGATGATTTCCTAAAGATTTTTCTCTATAAATATAATTTAATTATATTTCTATTTATTTATTTATTCGTTATACTCTTTATTTCTGATATATAAAATAATTAATACTTTTGTTGTATTTGATATTGATAATAATAAGATTCGGATTCTTTTAAAGTAAAGGGTTTTGAAGGAATATTCGAATATATTTGTTATAGTTATTATAATAATAATTATTATATATTTTTGGATTATATCGAAATTGATTATTATAGAATTTTTAAAACAATTTTAAAAACAAATCTAAATACAGATTCGTAATATACAAAATATATACTACAATGAAATTATATTTATATTATATATAATATTTTTGAATCCTAAAAGTATTTCGAAATTGGGATTGATTGATCGAATCGATTAAGTTGATCAAAATTGATCAAATTTAACCAAATTGACCAAATTTAATCAAGATGATCGAATTTGATCGGAATAGGTTTGATCGAAATAAATAGAATAATTAGAATAATGAAATTAATCAAATCGAATTAATTAATTTCGTATATAATTAGTAATTTGTATGAAATGAATAAAGAAGATGGTTTTTTGTATAAAAATGAGTATAATGAAAAATTTGAAATTGGTTTTAGGTTTTCTTTAGATATATATTTTATATTGTTTAATAAATATATAATAAATACAGAATAATTAAATCAAAAAGTGAATTCCAAATTTGCTATTAGATAATTATTATTCTTGATTCTTCGATTCTTTTGGATTGTTCAATAATTAAAGGTTTATCCTTTGATATAAAAATGCTTCGTTTTATAACGAAATATCTTTATTTAGCTATAAGAGCAAAGTCAAATAGATTTAGAGTTTGTAATTCTTTATACCAGTTCCCAATACTTGATTTGTGATATTATTATAAACTGATCAATATCGGAACAATTATATACAGGAAAGTGAAGTTTATCAACGAATATATTCAACTCTTTTGATTAATACGTTTTGATTTGTTTGAAGAGTTAGAATCTATGAAAGGTAAGGAGCTATATAATGGTGTATGCCGAAGCATTAGTACGAATACTAGTAGGCATGTGATCCTTATCATCCTTACCATCCTTACCATCCTTACCATGCACGTGATTCATATTCCGACAATAATCTATTATAAAATATGAAAAAAGGAAAAGCTATATTAAAATTCAAATGAATAGATAAAATTCAATTTTTTTTCGATATTTTGAAAAAGGTTTTTATTATAATATTATTATTTTGATATATTAATCCATTTTTTTATATACTTCTAAAGATAAACATTTTTGGATTCATTCTAGATTATATACTTTTATAATTATTTTCAAAGAATAATAATAATTCTATGAAAATATATTAATACTCTATTTTTTTTTATTCGAAAAAACTTATTTTTATTAAACACAAGTATTTTATATATAATCAAGAATTATTAATTATATATAATCTTTATTCAATAATAATATTATATTATAAATAATCAATATATTATTATAATCAAAATAGATTATAATAACCTCTAGTATTTTATAAATATTGTTGGAGGTCATGTATTTGAAGATGATAAATCTTATAATTGGGAAGTAGTGGCTCAGAGATTATAGTGGAATAAGTAAATATCAAGTTATAATAATAAAAATTAAACAATAAAATGATATTATATATAATATTAAAATATAAATTCTTAATCTTCAATATTGAGGGTATAGCTTTTTTATATATCTCTTCTGAATTCTTTTATATATCAATACTTCATTTTTTTTTGTTAATTTGAATAAAAATTCATCATTTCAATTATCTTGATTAATATAATAAAAGTTCTTTATTTCGAATAATCCTGATATTCGATTAATTTAAATTTCTTTATTCGAATATTTATAAATTCGATGATTTTATATATATTAGTGAATTTGTAGAGTTCGAATTTATATTCACATATTGATCGATTAAATTAATTTAATCAATTTGGTTAATTTAGTTGATTTAATTGACCAAATTAATCAAATCGATCTAATTGATTAAAATGACCTAATCGATCTTATTTATCGTATTGATTTTATTATTCAAAATGAATATAATATATACATATAGATTGATTAAATCTATTTCATTAATTTGATTGATTTGATCAATTAAATTGAATTAATTAAATTGATCAAATTGAACAAATCAACCAAATTGACCAATTTGATCTAATTGGTCTAATTGATCATTTTGATTATATTATTCTTATTATTCAGAATAAATATATTTTATATATATAAATATATATATATATAGGTCTTTATATTATAAAATGATTAATAAGAATTATTTATTATTCAATAATAACAACAACTCTTCGTAATAAATACTTTATTATTATAAATATTTTTACTTTCTAAATTATATAAAAATAGATCTATATACTTTTTATGTTATTTTAAATTATCATTGATGTATAATAATAATACATCATCTTGAATTATTAATAATTCATTATAATCTAATATATTTATTATTATAAACTTAAATTGAATATATATATAATCTTAGGATGATCAAAATCTTATACTAAAATAATGAAATCTAATCGTTCTTATATATAGCTCAAGTTTACGAAAACTATTAATATTTATTTAAAAAATTAATTCATATTTTGAACTATTATTAATTGCAATTTAATTCTTTAATTAATTGATCTATTTCTATATATAAATATATAATTATTAATTGATTTAATTGATTTTTTATCTTTTGTATAATCTATATCATTATATTCTTTTATAAAATTATTTTTTTTTATAAATAATTTTAAATAATTTAGATTCTTTTAAATATCTGAATATTCTTTTTCTTTCAATTATATAATTTTTATTAAAATTAAATAGAAATTCAATTAGTTTTAATATTACAAAAATAATATTCTATTCAATATTTAAAATTAAATATGATAATTTTCTAATAATCTTTTGAACTTATTTAATATTATTTATATCTGTTTTTTTTAGATTTATATTCAAATCATTTTTGGATTTTATAAAAATAGCAATTATATTATAATTTTTCAAATTTAAATCTTTTAGATATTTATTTATATATTCTTTTTATAATAATTCATAAAATTATTTTTTCTTTCAATTTAACCATCTTGTAAAATCTCTATAGGGTAGGGTAACCATCCTATAGAGGTCAAATACCCCGGGTAGGGTACGGGTGCCCAGCCCTGCCCTGTATAGGCCTTGGCGTTTCGCTGCCATTTCAGACGCTCCCCCTATGCAACGAAAACGATATATAATGGTATACCATAGGTACGGGTGATTTACTCGCCGAGATGGGTTTTGCAGCGAGCTATTTCATGTTTGACTAGAAAGGTCAAAAAGGAATTCCCGAGACATATAAATCATAAGTATCCATCTCAAATGATAATGGGGACGACTTTTTCATCTAAATGTATTGCAACGAAAGTTAGAGAAACGATGAGAGATAAACTAAGCTAAACGAAAGTGACAGTCCTACCAACCAGATCTTGAGTTCTAGTCAGAGATGTAGGAATGCACAAAGCCGTCCAACCTGTGACCAGAATTGAACGCGAGTAATCCGGGGTAACAGTGATGAACCTCTCAATAGGAATGGAAGTTGGTCGAAAATCCAATAGTTTGAAATGGTGATTGGAGAGAAAACAGGACGACGAGTTAGAGTCGTCAAATATGAGATGAACACTGGGAGATAGAAAATTTGAAAGATTCATGGAGTAAAACCGAGCCAGGAAATGCGGCTAGTGACTCCAGAGGAAATACAGATCCTTCGGATGGTTATAATTTTGCTGCGACTACATTACAACAGCCACAGACAAGCAGAAAGCAGAAGATGAGTACTAGGTCGGGAAGACCTGCAGTCAGGAGGTAAGACCGGGGTTGGAAAAATGAAAGGTGAGGCCACTGCCATTTGTTTGCAAAGTACCACGTAACCTATATGCGACAATCTGCTGCGGTATTAGCAACAAATTACGTTATCGCATAAGTCTAAGGGAGTAGACGCCTGAATTCAATGAAGTTGGGTTCGAGATGGTACAGAATGAAAGACCGGGTAAGTCCCAACTGTATCGACACCTATTTAGCGCCGATTTTGAATGCAAGAGTCTATCAGAGATTTCTATTGGGAGTAGAAAAATCAGAGCCAACTTGAAGAAGCAATACATTAGATCAATGGATTCTTAAACTGATACATTGGCAAAACACGTGTGGCATTCCGGGATTTAGGTCGACCAAGGATTTATCAAACGCCTCTCAAGATCCGCACAACCAAGTAGCTGGTTTAAGTTGCTGAATGTGAGGTACTGACGCTCGGAATGAATTCATAGAGCATCCCATACTGCAGCACGCTTGAACGCCATAATCTGTGACTGACAAGCCCATGAACCCAGGTCGCCCGTGTATCAAATTTTCTAGGAGGTTTCCGGGCAATCATCCACCCCTGTGTGCATCTTGTGTATGTTTGAATTTCTGATATGCTACTGGTCTTAGTAAAGATCTGGTAAGAGCCATCCTCTAATCTTTTCAACCATATCTCGACCCAATTGTAAATGCCGTGGTGGAAAAGCATCATATTAATGTTTGCGTGCAGATGGAATGGGTAGCGAAACTATTCAACTGGGGAAGGAAACCTTGTACAGGAAAGCTCGTAATGGGAAACTCATGGGACGCTGGTATAGTGGAAGGCTTGTAGGCGGTAGGTTGTCCGGGGAGAGCTAGAAAGCTTGGAGGCTGAACTATTTGTAGACGGGGGGGCTTTGGGAAAGCTCGGAAGATGGAAGGGTTGTAGATAGAAGGCTTGTGGGTAGAGGGCTCGTATAGGAATGCTCACAAGTTTTGCTCTAATATAACCCAACGAATTTAGCTTGAGGTTCTATTGGGGCTCTAATGTACAGATTTGAATGTTGAATTGGTCACCCAATGGAGAAGGATTAAACATATCGTGTCTTGAATAACCATATCCATCACGACACACCTAGTCGAGAATCTGAGCGCAATTCTCCCAGAAGTACCTCTTATCTATAATTGACTCCTGCACCTATTGATTTGACATCGTAAAGTTGTCGCAAAGGGTATGCGACGACGACCGTCGTAAACATTATCGCACTCGCAGATCGGGGAAGTAAGAATTCACCTTGAGACTTCCTACCTTTTCAACCATAGTCTTCAATGTCGGAAGTATTCCAAAGATTCATGCCTGAGGATCGTAAGGGACCAGATGGAAGTACGATGCGCCCCTCGAGTATCACCAGTAAAAATACTCTGCGTATTGTCAGGACTAACTATACTGATGTGGAATATGTTTTTGTATCATTTAATGAAATGCAAAGATTGATGGTTGGCAAATAAATCTTTGAATGTCTCATTGTCGCCGCCATGGTTGAAAGGTAGGTAGGTAGTTAGGTAGGTAGGTAGGTAGTTAGGTAGGTAGGTAGGTAGGTAGGTAGTCATCATGAAGTGCGGGGTAGCGGGGTAAGTGTCGGAGCATGAATATAGGGGCTTACAGGGTAGTTCACGCTATCCTATACCCTGAAATACACAGTAATCTACGGGGGTATGATGAAAAGATACACCCGCCCAAAGATAGATCGACCAAGCACAAATGATCCATAATTGGCTAACTTCCAATTGAATGTCTCTCTATATCACAGAGATGATACAATAACTTACCTTGTCTCAAATCATTATATGAAGTTAAATTGTAACCCTCTATTTTACTAACCAAACCATTCCAAATACTCGATCATTCATTCCCACTGATGAGCAAAAGCTGTATATGCTATTACTACTTTTGATATAAAGCAAATCCTCGAGCTTAAGCCAATCATCCCTCCAAATTATCTCTTGATTTGAATATATGAATTTCTATAGTCTTAGCAAAATAGAAGCAAACAACATCATCTTCACCATTTTCCTTAGCTTCTACACAATTCAAACATTCACCCTTCCTTTCCCATTCCCTTCCGTCTAACTTCTTATCCTCAGACCTCTAACATATCCCAAATACATCTGGATTTGATTTTTTACCTCGATATTAATACCTCTGTATTTATAGGTTCTCACATCTTTCTATATAATTCTTTGCTAAACAGATAGTAGAATATATCCATCCACATTTTTCAAGAATTTCGACGGTGCCCTTTTACTATCTCCTTTTCCTTTGGTAAACTTGTAACCAATATCAATAACTTTGAAAGGTTCCGGACTTTCATCTCCTTCCATATTACCCGGTACATCTTCCAAATGTTCATCTTCATGATAGGGTAGGTCCTGAGAAATTACACTTTCTTCTCGTCTTGCTCGCTTGTTTGATTGCTCGTAATGTTTTGGTGATAGATCTCGCTTTTCTTCTATCTTCTCCGGTATAGCAAAATTGCTCAGCTGATGATTGGTTGGCCAAATCTTCATTATCTTTTTCTGAAATGGATTGCCTACTCTGCCTCGGTTCCAACTCTCCGTTATTCTCTTCTCTCGGGATCCGTTGCGCATTATCGATACCTGACCTAAGGCTACCATGTTCCTCAACAAATTCGACTCCTGAGGTGTCATTTTTCTGGCTCCATACCATTTTTCGTGGTGGTGCTGAGATGTATTTGGCCTGATCGTTCTTGGTGGCGGCCTCGGTGCGTGGGGGTATTTCCGTGTTCTTGGCCGGGCCGACTCCTTCTGATGGCTCAATTTGTGATGATGGAGTTCTAGTGTTCTTAGCTAGATTGACTTCTGTAGAGAACAAAGTCTGAGAAGGAATTTCCGTATTCTTAGCCAAATTGACATCAGCTTCGTCCCCAATTCGTGAAGATGAAGCTTGATTGCCCCCAACAGACCTATCTTTGCCCGGTTTCACCTCCAGGTTTTTTGCATGAGTTTTCTTGGATTCCCAATCCATGAACTTCTTAACGATGTAATATTTCAGATCAGCAACCTGTATTTCATAAGTTTCCCTAAGGAACTTCAAAATACTTTTTATGCGAACTTTCGAGTTCTTCCTGGAAGGACCTTAAATTGATATGGGAAGAACATCATGCATATATATTTGTTAGGCAAAAATCAAAAAATCAGATTCTCAATATTTGAAGAATAGTATACACAGGAAGATCAAATTCGGCAAAAGTGAAGCTATTATTATTTCGAATTATGATTATAATTTATGTAATCGATGATTAATCATTCATTTATTATTGATTATTTATTTATTATTAATCTTTCATTTGTTATTAATTTTGTTTATTTTTTGAATTTTTTTTATTCAAATCATTCACTTTATCATTATACTACGAAAATTGTATTTATAAAAAATATATTCATTTTCAAATATATATAGAATTAATTTTAAATTAATAATTTTAGTTTAAAATTAATGATTTTAGTTTAAAATTAATGATTTTAGTTTAAAATTAATGATTTTAGTTTAAAACTAAAATCATTAATTCAAATTTTAAAGAATTAAAGAATATAATATTCTTCATAAATATATTAATTTTAAAGATTATTAATTGAAGAATATAAAGATCATTTTGAATCTATTTATCCTTTCAATAAGATCATTATAATCTTTATTTTTACAAAAAACTGTGAAAAGTATACAGGGGAAGTATTTCTAGCTTCTTTAAAGTTTCAATCTCTTTCAGAAGGACCTTGATTAATTTCTTTCTCTCGATAGAGTTATTACGAATTATTGATAAATTGATAGAAACTCTAACAACTTTTATTCAATCCTTCAACTCATTTGAATTATCATTAAAAAGATCTTGAAAGTTAATCAGAATCTTTATTATATTTGAGTTCAAATTATCGAAGCTTTTCTAAAAAACGATAACTATTGAATATAGTATTTTATTCATAATTTCCAAGATTTGATTTTATACGAAAAAGTAAATGTTTATAACCTTATAGAACTTCTGGTCTATTCTTGAACTTGTATTTATTATTTTATTTATATATAATTGAATATTGTTTATAATACTTATATCGATAATTCATATAGTATATAATAATTCTAATACTTTAAGATCAATTTCCATTATTAATTCATTTAAATTCTGTTTGACTTTCTTCAAGATCTCATCTTGAATGAGATATAATATTTTAATAAATTCTAATATCTTTTGTTCAACAATACTATCAATATTTGTTAAACTTTATTGGATTTCATCGATAATATAATACAATCTTAGATGAGATATATAGTATTTATAATCTTTATATATACCTTAAAGTATTATAAAGCTTTTCGATAATCCTATTCTGAACTAAATATACTATATCTATTAATACAATATAAAAGCTTTTAATAGCTTAACTTATATACTTCGAATTATTCTGAAAGCCTTCGATAATCTTGTTCTGAATAAAGAATACAATATTTATCGCTTAATCATAAACGTTATCCAAACTTTCCCTTAAAGTTCTTTGAAATATTTTGAAAACCTTCAATAATTCGATCTTAAACAAGATATACAAAATTGTCTAACTCAATATTTACGATTTGAATGCTTTCGTATAAACCTATAAAAACATTATAAACTTCTTGAATAATTCGATTTTGAATAACATTTGTTGTTTTTATCGATTTAGTATATAGAATATCAATAATCTTGTAAATATCCGTTGTAACATTCTACAATAATTCAATTCTGTTATTGATTTTGTATATATTATTTGAAATGACTTGAAATTCTTAGATAATACTATCTCGAATAAGGTATATAATATTTATCAACTCAATATATACTTGATTTATAATATTGTAAATTTCCTTTAAAGATTCTTGTTTTTTTCTCAATAACCCGATCCTGAATCAAATACATATTATTCATAAGTTCGATATATCTCTAATCAATTTTATTACGAATATCCTTAATATCTATTTGAATTTCTTTTATAACTCTATTCTGAATCTGATGTATAGTATTAATAGTTTTTAAATATTACTAATCTATAAAACTTTATATTTCTCTTGACAAATCTTTTTTATTTTGAAATATTTCATCTTGAATAAAATAATCGGTATTCAAAATCTCCGAGAAGCTTCGTTCTATCAAATTGAATAATAAATGCTCTTGATAGATTAATATTCCGGAGTAATTGATATTGTATATCGTAAATATATTCACAAAATTGAGATATATCACATGCTAAACTATCTCGGATTTTATAATATGATCTCGATATTTCGTAATAAATATCTTCAACCTTCCTCTATACGAAATTCGATATTTCGTTTAGAACAAAAATATTCTTTCATTTCATTTCAATATAAGACTGATTTATCGCATCCAAAACGGAAACCCAGAATCAAATTAATTGTTCTTTTAAAGCTTTATAAAACTACTGAAGTTTTATAAAGTTCTATCTATAATAACTTCCTATATTAATATAAATCTGTTTTACAATAGAATATATCCCTTTGATCATTTCCAAATCATATAATTGTTTCTGAACCTTCTTTATAAAATCATCGATTATAAAGATAACTTCATTTATTATATTAATAAAGAATCAAATCCAAATAAAAAAACCTTTATAGAATTCCATAATTGAATTTTTGAAATTTTCTATAGCTTCAAGGATAAACTTGTCCCGAAATAAATAAATCCTTTTAAACTCTACTGGAAAATCTAATTTAATATATATATATGATCCATCTAAACATTATATAATTAAAAATCATCTATTTGAAGGATCTAAAAAACTATCTTCTAAATATTGATTTTGAATCAAATTTTAATCATTATTTTATTATTAAATATATAAAATAATCACATTCATATTATATTTTATAAATTAAATTAATATATATAAATACTTTAATAATAATCTATTTTATACTTTTTAAAAATTTAAATTTATTATAATTTTGATACTTCAATCGTAATTTGAATGAAATAATTTGAATATCGAAAATACGACTTTTTTTCATTTTATATAATCTTAAAGTAAATATTCGAAAATGAAATAATATTTATAAAAAGCAACAAATTTATAAAATAGAATAATATTAATTAAAAAAAATTTAAAAAAATTTAAATGGATTTTCTAAATCTCTTTACTTTTTATTGGTATCATTTTGATAATACTAATTATATAGTACTATTATAATATATTATATTATTTATTTTTGATTATTTTATTATAAAAAGAAGATATTATTTATATTGAAAGAAAAGAGACTAAAGTATTTATTTATAATATAGTTTTCTTTAAGATTGATTATATAATATTTCGATATTAATATTTTTGTTATAAGGATATAAATTATATAACAATCTTTATATTTTATTTTTTAATTTTGTTTTATTCATTCTATAATCTTCATATTGATTTTGTTAATATTAATAAATTTTTTGAATATTTGATAGGGTTCATTCTTAATTATAATATTTATTGGATTGGATTTTCTATTAATTTTTTTAATTTCTGTTATTATTTTTTATTTGTATAATTATTATAAAGACTATTTATTTCGAATATTATAATAATTATACAATTTATATAATAAATTTTTAAGATCGCTGATCATCCGTATTAGTACTAGCTCCAATATGAAATTTCAAAATTTTTAACAATAATATTATATTATTTTTAATAAAGAAAAAAAAAGAATTCTTTATTTAAAATATAATTTAATTGTTTCTTTAATAAAGAATATAAAGAAATTATAAAATTTCTTTAATAATATTAAAATATTATTCTTTTGATATAAAGATATATATTTATTAAATTCATTGATTGTTTATTTGAATCAATATTTTTAAGTGTTTAGAATAATATTTATTAAAATACAATATTAATCTTTATAAATTATATAAATTATATAAATTATATAAATTATATAAATTATATAAATTATATAAATTATATAAATTATATAAATTATATAAATTATATAAATTATATTTATCTATGAGTTAATGAGTTATTTATAGGTAATCTGTGGATAATCCATACAAAATAGGTTATTTTAAAATCTCAATAGGTAATCTACAAAGTGGGTATCAGCTCTAATAAATAATCCATAGGACGGATTACCTATGAGTACCCATAGATTGCGGGTTATTTCTGCGCAGCCTATATTTATTGATTATCTTTCGAAAATTCAATGTTTTGAACTTGTTATGAATATTCTTCGAGTAGTTATTGGCCCAATGTTATGAGCATCCCCTTACTCCTCCCTTGAATTTTCTGACTTAACTCCTCAAGCACGAAAAACTTTTATTACAGAAAGAGTGTCATCCCCTATTATCTAATGTGATTGTTTACGAAATTAGCAAATCAGTTCTAGATTTAGATATATAATCAACTAGACAAGCACTCTTCAAAATGTAGAATTTAATGAATATCCAATACCTAAGACAACATGGGGAAAATAAAAGAAAGTGTACTGCTGAATCATCTCTTAGCTATCCAATTCGATGTTTAATTACTTTCCGCCTCACTTTCTCATCCTCAATTTCAACTCTAGACTCTGAGATACTTCTTGATTCATAAACTACAAATCAAAACTAATTATAATTAATATACGAATTTTAATTAATAAATAATAAAGGATTTATTATCAAAAGTCTATAAGAGTCGTTAGAAAAAAACTCTATTGAAAATATATAAGAATATAATCTTATTATAAGAGTATTATTAAAAGAAGAGTGTTATTATGAGAGAATTATTAAATATATACATTTTTTAAGATTATAAATAATCTTATAAAAAATTTATTCAAGAACTGAAGATAATATAACTGATTCTTTTAGTATACATAGATTCTTAATTGATTATATTTATATTAAATAGAAAGATTTTTGAATTTTAAATGATACAAAACGATTGTTTTGAGTGTATTTTCAAGAACCGACGAATAGCTATACGCGATTATTATATATAACGATGCTCTACTATACGTAAAGCGCCTAACTCTATTCATAAATAATGACTAGGTATATTCATACAGATGTAAGATTACTTCAAGCGAGAGTACCTTCATTGGTTGAATAGAAAACATCAAGTCATGGAAGTTGGATTCGTTTCAATCTCTTTGTAATGACAGCTCCTAATCTCAATGACACAATAATCTTGAATATTGAATTTTTTTTATGCATGAGTGAATTGCAAGTCTTAGTGAAGATTCAATTTAGTTTGATAGTTCCACGTATAAGCTGGACAATATGTCAGGTAAGTTCATTCTTTCACAAGATATCTACACATCGGAATATCAAGTTCTGGTCATATCTGAAAAAGAAACTCAACTCGAAATTCATTCAACCATGACCAATACTACATCCACCACCATGACAGAAGCTATAAAACGGCAGCTTTCCGAAGGAAGAATTCTAGAGTTCTGCACCTTCGCTGAAATAGACCGCATCCTACCTTCTCGATTTCTGCGCGGAAGCGATTGGGTATTTTACGCTCTCTCAATTCTCACCATTCTACATGCAATGAAAATTAATCTAACATCTCATAGGACTCCTTAAACTTGACCCCCTACGAATCAGCAAACTGCAGGGCTGCCTTTGATAACCTTTGTCTCCTCGCATGGGAAAATCGGACCCTCTCCTTATGGCAAATCGAAAATGAATTGGGAATAATCGTGTCGGAGTGGGCAGAGAAGAAGAAAGCTCCTGGTAAAGCTATTATGCGAGACGTTTTACCGAAGGCTAGGGGATATGGTTGGCAGGTACGGATGGGTGGCAGCATGGATGGACTTGAATGATATCAATGGGAAAGAGAGAAATATATTAATATTTCTGAAGCTGGGAGTCGTGGTAAAATTTTGATGAATCAAGAGATAACAATTGATTTTGTTATCCCCTTTTGATAGAACAAAGTGATTTCTACTCTAACGTTATTCTCACCCAGGGCTCATTCAGCACTTCAAAATGATTCCTACCAAGTGAGCAATATCCTAGATGATGTGGCAAATTATCTACCTACTTATTTTGTTTCATTCTACTATTCTTTGTCTGGTGGTGGTTATCAGTCATTAATGAATCGATATCAAATGGGGTTTGTGACGGAGTTTGTGTCACCGGATGACGTAATCGAAATTAGGATTCTAAAATGATGGTCACGTCGCGTCGGAACAAAAACCCTTCCCCCTATATACTTCAAGCTCGAATTTTCCATTAAGGGGATCAGAGGTTCTTATAGAGTCATATGAATTCTAATATGTGCTCAAGGGGGGATATGGGCGGTCGCTCATGTTTTAGACCGCCGATTCGCGATAGCAGCTCTCAGGTTATACACCTGAGAGCATTTTGAAGCCCCTATCCATCGACCAACTTGCTCGCAACGACTTAATGAAACACAAACCGGAAAAAATCCTACCGAGTCCCAAGTGTATTCTAATATAAAACCAATGAAACATCATACCTACCAGCAGACCTACCAATGGCTTGGGAAATTTCAGCTTACACCCCACCAAAATAGACACTTTTTTCGCTTCCCAACAGTTTCTAATCTCAATCTTAAGATCTTCTCCCCCTAGACTAATCCACTTCATCTTATTTCCGCCCAAAGTGCGATCATTGCACACCACCAGCAGCGCTGTGCCATTCGAATTGTGACGCAGGACATTCGAGCAATATCTGTAGGACATGCAGCCTTTGAGACTTCAGGAAGGGAATTAGAAGCCTTGAACAAAGGTTGTCAAAATTATTCTTTGTTTGAAGGTGGCTTATGATGACATTCACCTCTACTCTCTCTCAATCTTTCAGTGCATTTCCTTAATGTTTCGATTCATTAGAGGAAGGAGTTTAAGATCATGCTTGATATACGTGCGGCTTAGCATTCTACTTCGTGTTTTGGTGCCATTGGTTGGTATCACTTCGTAAGTAGGGATCTCCTGTTAGCATATACATTTCAACAAAAGCCGAGGCCAGCATACTGGCGGATTGAAGGTGATTTTAAACTCGGGATGTGCTGCATCCGAAGGACGATGTTAAAACTGTATGTGATGCAATGACTCTTTAACTTCAAGGACTTCTGTATATACAAATAGATATCGATAAAGCTCAACGGATGACTAAAGATATGAAAACTAGGCCGATGATTATAGGGGACGTGGAAATTCAGGTTGTAGGATGCAGGAAATCTCGGGAGTGTATGATTCCATTGATGGGATATGATTTGGGATATGAGATCAGCAGGCATTGGTGTTACGTCGGATGTCACATAAGCAAGACCGCTCTGTTACATGACTAATATGAAGGCTTTGGGACCTTAGACTTGGTAGTTAGTATTACAATAGAATCCAAATTTAATTATAAATAAAAAGTAATGAATCATATAATAAATTTTGTAGAATTTAAGGTTTCTTTATTATAGAATTTTATATTCAAAATTATATTTATTAATGTTTCATATTATTAGTTATTATATAATATGATATTATTATATCAACTTTATTAAATCTGTATTTAATCTTTAATAGAAATCATTATAGTTTTTTTATTAATTCTTAGATCATTTTTATGTAATCTGAGATTATAGCAATATAATATTTTGAATATTCTTATTAGTTGAAATATCGATTCAAGTACTTTATTTTTGTAATGATTTTTAAAGTTTTGAAAGAATTATAATTGATTCTATAAAAAGATAATAAAGATATCGAATTCTTTGATATTAATTCTAATAATCTGATTCAAATTATTGAAACTTTATAAGTAATTATATCCACTAAGTATTATAGAAATTGGAAAGAAATTGAAATATTTTTATTTCAAATCGAAATATATTTCAAATTCAATAATGATAAATTCGGAATAATAGAAAGTTATAGTTTTTGAGTAATATTATATTTTGAAAAAGAAATAGAAAAATAAATTTAATTTTATTGTAAAGATTATTTTGGTAATATAATAATAGATGATTGTATAAAAATAATATAAATTATTTTCAATAATTTCGAAGGATTAAAAATTGAAATATAAAGAATCTTTAGAGACATCGATAAAATTAAGATGATTAAAAGAAATTTATTTGTTTTGAGATAAATTAAATTAGTTATTAATGATATTATAGAATTTAGATGTTATAATAATCAAATTAGATAGAATTAATGAGTATTATTGAATTATTTTTATTGCAGATTTAAAATTATATGAAATAGTTTTAATTTATAATTGATTGGATCTATTATTTTGTTAATTTCGAATGATCCTAATTTTTTATAATCTAATTTATCATTGAATTATTGGATTTGAATATTTTATTATAATAAGCAAATTTTGTTTTCTTTTTCAAATATAAATTCTATATTATATAATTTATTATAAAACAATATTATTTTTGGAACAATAAATTATAAATCTAATAAAAACTATTTTTATAATTCTTTGATTTCTTCAATATTTTTTATAATTTCATTTATATTTGTATTTTATATAAATATATAAACAAAGTTATTTATTGTTTAAATTTTATAAAATGATATCAAGTATATAAATTTAATTAGTTTATCAATTATTACCAAAATAAAATTATATTCCTTTTGAATAATTAGATTCTTGAATAATAATAATTTCATTACAAAATTCCAAATAATAGACTTCTATAATTGAATGAATTTAACAGTTTTGAATTATCTATATAAAATATACTCAACAATCTTATTTCTTATATAGATATTACAATTCTCAATTATTTTCTTAATTATAATCCTCATTTTTGGAAAATAAATTTTTTTTCTCAATCTAATAAAGATTTTTATTATATTTTGATATTTATAAATTAAAAACTTATATTATTCCTAAATATAATCTTCGATTAATTTAAAAAATATAAATAATTTATTATAGAAATAAATGAATTCGTTTTTGATAGTAAATCCTTTTTGATAAATTAATTAAATTCATATATTTGATATTATTTCATAAAATTTAAACAATAGATAACTTTATTTATATATTTATGTAAAATATAAATATAAATGAAACTATAAAAAATATTGAAGAAATCAAAGAATTATAAAAATAGTTTTTATTGGATTTATAATTTATTGTTCCAAAAATAATATTCTTTTATAATAAATTATATAATATAGAATTTATATTTGAAAAAGAAAATAAAATTTATTTATTATAATAAAATATTCAAATCCAATAATTCAATGATAAATTAGATTATAAAAAATTAGGATTATTCGAAATTAATAAAATAATAGATCTAATCAATTATAAATTAAAACTATTTTATATTATAAATATATACTCAATATTTTATATATTTAATATCAAAATACAATTAATCAATTCAAATATTATATACAAAATTGAAGAAATACTAAATTGTAAATATATTAAAAATAAAATAAAATATTTATTAAAATGAAAGAATTATCTTTATTCAGAAAACATCTGAAAAATAAAATCAAACTTCAAAAACTAATAAATAATTATATATTTTTATTAGTAATATCTAATTCTTTCTAAAAAAGATCCGAAGAATTCCAAAAAAATCAAAGAATCGAAATTATTAAGTATATTCAAATTAACTTTAATAAATATTAATAAAATAGAATCTGATTTCTTCTTTTCTATATACTCTTTCTTTAATTTTTCCTTTTCTTCGATTTTATTCAATTCATTCAAAATCTTTAAATCGCAATATAGCATTTCTCTAATCTAGAAATAAAAATTCTATTATTGAATCAATAAACAAAACTGTTTTAATAAAATCTTATAAGATTCTTATTCTATTCTTTACTTTTCTTTATTTAAAACTTTTCAATTCGAAATTGAAAAACCAAAAATATTATATTTATTATTATTAATACAAACATATTCTTTATAATAATACATTCCTTCCCAGCGCAATAGGATAACTTAACATCTCACATCACATATCGCACCGAATACCATTAACTAGGAATCTAGTATGAAATGTACAATCATCCCCATCCATCTCTTAATCATAAGTATTCATCTGCTAGACATGACTTATCTATTTCGTCGCACTCGCATACTCTAACATGAATCTCGGACCCCTCGGCCCATCTAAAACTGTCCGCACCTGAACTCTCGGGTTTGACAGTATGGGTATATGATTTATCGAATTAGAATGACATTCTAAATCAATGCTTGCCGTGAAAGTCTCTCCTAATTGTATAACTTTATGATAAAAAAGTATACTGTATCCTAACACATCTCAACTCATCCAAGCCCATATCGTGACATCCCGTCCTACCAGCAAGGTTGTTCGTCATCCGGGACTCTTTAAATCAAGTCTCAGCCCTCAGCCCCCAAATCCCAAGTACCAAGTATTGATTTTGTGATCAAAGTACCCAGCGAGTTAAATCACGAGATCTATGATCTATGCATGTACATTATCTGCAACTTTAGAGAAGTAAGACATCAAGACCTTTCGTGCAACTCATGCGTTAAGCCCCAAAACTAAAAGAGGAACACTCCAAGGAAAAGAATGCAAAAGAAGGAGGAGAATAAGATAAAATGAATAGCGAATGACAACTGAGAGTGCAAGGAAAAATTTAAGTTTGAGACATGCATATTCCATGCACATTTCTCTCCTCCACAAATTTCATTATCAAAGATAACCTAACCTTCCCTTCTCTCTCTTTCTCGCGAACCCAAACCCAAATCCAAACCATTGGCACTTGAATCTGACACACGTGACCACCGATCACCACGAGACCAAATTTCATACAATTCGTACCCACCCCACACGAACCTAATATCTTACCGGCCGGGAAGAAGAGATTGTTCCCCGGTTCGTTGGGTTTGGGATGTTACCAATTGATTCGATGGCTAAGGATCCAAGAATGTGGGATATGATTATTACCGCTTGGTGTGGGTTCCTCAGGATCGTCATCTGGAAGAGCAGAAGGAGGGAAAGTTAGGATGGAAGGAATAATTGAATAATTAAAGATACTCATAAACGACTAAAAGACTTAAAGATTAAGAGTGAGGGGTAAAATGAGAATCAACACTAGCACTAGCTATAGAATGTATAAACAAAGGTAGATGAAGTAAAGGGTTAGGAACAGAGGCCGGAAAATATTTTACAGTGAACGAGGTAAAGAAATAAGTGTGATAACAGTGAAATTGAATACAAAATGCAGCAATGATACACTTTTTGTGTGTACTATGGGAACTCCCATCGAAGATCATTCTCGAAGACCACTACCACACCATAATCCTAAACCATTCATTCAATTTAACCCTCAATGGTTGTGAGCTTTCAATTTACTAGCTATCTCATCTGTCTCCTTACGTAGTAATGATGATGGATGGCGTATGTAGTGTATGCATCCAAAGATGATCTAATTGACCTGCTGACTCTTATTTTCTCGCTAATACTGATCTCTTTGGCTTCTTTGAATTCAAGTCTGAGGTTGAGTGTACAGCTTTAGTTCCCGTAGGTTTTGGTAGAGTGGTTAGTTG
The DNA here is from genome assembly GCA_014898415.1 of Stromatinia cepivora. Classification (NCBI taxonomy): domain Eukaryota; kingdom Fungi; phylum Ascomycota; class Leotiomycetes; order Helotiales; family Sclerotiniaceae; genus Stromatinia; species Stromatinia cepivora. Next base: position 40,240 of record RCTD01000042.1, on the reverse strand, counting down.
CTGCGGAGTCGTATAGATTAGTCGTGGCTTGCTCTAAGGGCTGGGTAATATGTTGTGATCGGTTCCTAAGGTTTCTGGGCGAGGGAGATGATGATGGTTGGATGGTGTTGTAGGTGGTGTGTGGTAATTGGTAGGTGAGGGGGAGGGGTTGATGAAGTAAGCTTTGCTTGAAAGGTGTGTAGGATGATGATGTTTATCTTGAAAGTTTCTGTGACAGAGTAACATTCACGACAGAATAAATAAATAAATCTTCAAATCTATGACATGGAGGTGATTCCTAGGCTCATCCGGGTAACGATTGTTGCTGGGCAAGCAGGCGAGTTCGGTTTTTGGCGATTGTTTAACAGGGGGTTTCCCGGGATTGTGAGGAGGAATTGAAACGAAATGCGATGAAATGCTGAGGATTGATTTGTGAATATCCTGACCTAAATGTAAGCTGCGTCTGCTAAGTAAAGTCAATCATAGAGTTAGAGAATAGCCAAGACAACTCGAACCTAATTCATAATTTACATGCGGTCCCTGACTCCTGAGTATCTGGAGCTGGAGGGGATATCTCCGGTTGGACCACCTCACTCATGATGTTTGGTTAATCTGACTTAGTCATACCTTACTTGGCCATCAGATGGTGCGTGGTGTCAGTTCATAATATCTTCGTTCAATCAACGGACCTGGCCGAAGTTGCAAAGGAGATCGAAGGATAAATCATTTATCACCAACATGCAGATCTCAAGAAGGACATGGAAATCGCAGATGACGAACAAAAAGATTCGAGAATGGGTCCAGGAATAATGTAGTGTTACGGGAATGTAATTTGGATAATACGTGGATGTATGCGAGGCGCAACCTATTCGTTTTCAGGGATCCTCTTGAACTACCTTTATGTAAGTAATGTTGTGAAAGAGGTTGTGGGAGGTTGTGAGAGGTTGTGAGAGGTTGTGAACTGGTTCTTGGGCTTCATTTTCGGTTGTGATGGGGGAAAGATGTTGTTATCTGATGATACTAAGTGGATAGGCTCATAGGGTGCGAACGATATTGTTAACTTTGGCGTATTGGGCGTAGAAGAATATACAGAAATTGCCAAGATGTGGATATATACTGTACGTTTCATTGCGCAAGCTTACAATAGAACGGTCAAAAGAGGGGAGAAAAAAAGATAAAACGAGAGTCAATAGTTCGTGATAAACTCAAAAGAAGGAGGGGAATAAAAGTCCAGAACACTTACTTGGCAAGTAATCTGAAAAGTATCTACTGCTCTCCAAGACAAGAAAAGGATAGTGTATTTGATTTTCATGCAATTAATCAGTAGAACATGGTTAGATGGAACGACGTATTGATCATAATCAGTCGTACGCAACTGCCGATGAATCTAGACCGCGTATGCTGAATGCATGAGAGAGGATGAGGGTATTCACAATCATATTCTACTGTTACTCCAATCCTCATGATGAAAATACTAGGGTATCCGACCACCACTCAGTTAGGTATCCTATCGATATCCATATCCATATCCATATCCATATCCATATCCATATCCACATCAAAATATCAAAACATCAAAACATTAAAACACAGCACAATAGCCAAACTTAGATATGCAACCCCCAGCTTACTTCCTCTTATACCTACCCTACCTACCTGCCATATACCAAGCGACAAATATACCAGTTCGTAAATCCCGTTCGTCACAAAACCTTACCCATGTGTGTGCTGTATGTAGATATGTATGTAGGTTGGTCATCTTCAACTTTCCTGTTCTTCAACAGTCAAATCTATAAATCCCAATTTCTTTGTTTGACTAATTCTTAAAGATCATCTATTCATTCTGATTTGTTGTTGAAATATATATTCTCAAAGTTAATTGGTTGTTCCCCTCATTTGAAAATGATCCACTCTTGTAAGAATACCGACTCTCAAAGTACCACACCCAAACAGTAAATCAATCAGATCAGATCAAATCAGTAGGGAAATACATGTACGCGAATTTCGAAAGAGTCAAGGGAGATAAATACAGAGTAGACTCAATCGAAAAAAAAAAAAAAAAAAAAAAAAAAAAAAAAAAAGATTATAAGGACAAGAAACATTCGATTTGACAGTCACCCCAGACTTCACATCCCTCCTGTGTTGAAATTATTTAGCTACCCACCAATTGTTTCTATTTACTTGGCAAATCAGAATCACAATTGAGTCTATCACTTAAATAAAAAAAAATATACTACCGGTAGGGTATCGGCTACTCAAACCGTTTCAATCATCATATCATACCTACCTAAGCCTTCCAGTTCTAAAGTTCCGTCTGTGGGTACTAAGCAAATAAGAAAGAAGATCGCGAAACCTTTCCGAACCTAACTAACCTCCTCTTCAATTAAATACCAAAGATCAAAGACCGAAGACCAAAGACCTAAGTAGTTCTACGAATAATACCTAGTAAATACCTACGCAAAAAAGTTATAAAAAAAAAAAAAAAAAAAAAGAAAAAAAAAAGAAAAAGGTACCTCAGGTTCAAGATTGTCCAAGTTCATCACACATCACAACTCCAACCCACCACCCAACAACTCCAACGGACCTTGCTCCACCAAAAACCACTCAAACGGAACAGCTCTGCCGTACTCATCAACAGACACACCTAGACAAATTTATCCCCCCCCAACTACAACTTTATTAATAAGTTGTTTCTCGATACTTTCATCACATACATTTCAACATTTCACCCATAAATCTTATAGAAAGAGACATCAAATATCAAATATTATGATGTCTTCTTTCAATATTATTTGCTAGCTAGGTTCATTCCTCGCGGTCGAGTCGACTGTTTTTTCCCCTCCACGATTCCAAAGATTGCGAAGACACGAAGACACGAAGACGAAGACACGATAACACCCAATTATCACCAACGAAACCACGCGTACAACATCAATGAGTTGATTAGTCTAAGGGGCAACTTACAACAGTCAATGTTGACGCAAAGGATCGATTCTTAGGAATCTCAATTTATACGTCAGATAAGATGGAGGGAGATCAGAAAATGTTAGCACCGCCCGCTGTATCGCATCTGCGCGCAGAGGCCGGTATGATGGAAAGATCACTTAGTGCGGATATTCGAGAAGAAAGAGAAGACCTTAGACAAGCTGCAGAAGAAACTCTTAATGTCATTATGGATCTCAGTATGGATGGCACGATAAATTGGGTCAGCCCCTCATGGACCGATGTTATCGGTACCACATTGGATTCCGTTCAAGGTAAACCAATTGCCGACATTCTGATTGGGGATAACGACAAGAGGGTATTTGCAGATACGGTCGAGGAGATGAAGAAGGATGATTCTCGCAGCTACATTATACGCTTCACCATTCAGTTGGGACCAGCTTCAAGATTATTACCACTGGAAAATTTGGAAGATGTCAAAGAAGGTGAAGGCGAAGGTGCAGCAGCAATGTCACAACCGGAACCTGCTACGATTGATTTAGAAGCGCAAGGTATTATGGTGCATGATCGAGCTTCGGAATCGGATAGTCATGTAGGTTTTATGGCGCCTTTGTCAAGAGTTCCCAACTAACATCATTGCAGACAATGTGGATGATTAGACCTTGGATAGCGCCACGTGAAATTCAAATCGACCTCGCCCCCGTTATAGTCGATTCTCTGGGATCAGGAGCACAAATTCTGGCGAGTTATCTGACTACAGTTGCTGAGCAGGGTCTCGAAGATCCCGCAAATCATGCCCCACCATTACCACTTCTTTGCAGAATCTGCGAACGTCAAATTCCTCCTTGGTGGTTCGAAAAACATACCGAGTTGTGTCTTCAAGAGCATAAAGCGGAGATGGAAGTACAAATGTGTCAGGATAATTTAACGGAACATCGTCATGCTATTGTTAGAGTTTTGGATGCGTTAGAAGCTCGTCAAGCTCGATCTAGTTCGGGTGAACAATTTGTCATGCCGACGCTACCTCAGGCTGAATACAAAGGATTACCGATTGGAGCAAACTCAACTACATCTTCCGGCACAGCATCTCCTGGAACACCTACATCTGGTAGATCTCGGTCAAGATCTACATCAGGATTTGGTCATGCAAGGGGACGATCATTCGCCCAAAGGCGGCCTCACGCTCGAATTGTCGAACTTTTACTGGATCTTTGTGACACAGCCATGGAAATTAATACGCCTGCGATCAAGGAGTCATCCCCGCAAGCTCCGGGAGAGTTTCGCACACAATCTCCTCAATCGGAATCCCGCATAGCTCAAGTATTGCAATGGCAATCACCTAATATGAATGCGGTTGACCAAGAAGGTTTATCTTTGTTATGTGCAGATAGCGAAGCTGTTGCTCGTGCAAAAGTTGAGGCCGTCATTCGCCACCGAAGAATCATCGAATATTCGGAACGCATTCGTATGGAGTTTTCGGCCATTGTACAAGATTGTATTGATGAGGCTATCAACAAAGCTTCTCGACTTGCTGCTGGCCAACTCAGTGATTCGACCGAGGAACCTGAAGAAACCACCCCAGCTCAAGATGAGGGGTTTTTCGCTGGTTCTTTTGATGGACCCTCCTCATCGCTTGCTGCAGCACTTCAAGCTGCTGAACTTGGTACAGGCACGATACATGAAGGTCGCCGACTATCATCTGCTGCCATTTCCTCTACCAGATCCAGTAGTCCTAAAGAATGCCCAACCCCTCGGTCACACCAAGGTGCTTTAAGTAGCATACTAGGAAATACCCGGGAAGCGAGAAGAGAATCTATCTTTTTCGAAAGTGATACTGGTGCGGAGAGTGATGGTAGCGTCAGATCATCATCAGTCATGGGGCGTCCGCCAAGAACGGAATCACCAGTTTCAGAATTTGGAGATCTTCGTCGGCATGCAAGTTCCCGACAACAAAATAGGCGAAGCATGGTTCTCGGCACCGGTACCCTTTCACCCCGAAGACAAGAGTCACCCGTTCGGATGCCACCTCCATCTTCCCCATTGAGAATTTCTAAACCACGCATCCTGCCGATCGCCCACGAGGGTATTGTTTCTCCAACTGCATCGCCGATGCTTCCCGGAAGCGAGTTCAGCTCACCCGCGTTGATTCCGTCACACCACCGACGTCAATCCTCGGCTGCTGGATCAGATCCACGTCCACCACCGTCACCTCGATTAAATTGTGTCAATGCTCCACAAGCACGTGCTGTACCACCATCGATCAAAGATTTCGAGATCATTAAACCTATCAGCAAGGGAGCCTTTGGAAGTGTTTATCTATCGAAGAAAAAGTCTACTGGTGACTACTATGCCATCAAAGTACTCAAGAAAGCCGACATGGTTGCCAAGAATCAGGTCACAAATGTTAAGGCCGAACGTGCTATCATGATGTGGCAAGGTGAGAGTGATTTTGTCGCCAAGCTCTATTGGACATTTTCAAGCAAGGACTATCTTTATCTTGTGATGGAATATCTTAATGGTGGTGATTGTGCATCTCTCATCAAAGTTCTTGGTGGTCTTCCAGAAGATTGGGCCAAGAAATACCTTGGTGAGGTAATTCTTGGTGTTGAACATCTTCACAATCGTGGTATTGTACATCGTGATTTGAAACCCGACAACCTTCTCATCGATCAAAAGGGTCATCTTAAATTAACCGATTTTGGTCTGTCTAGAATGGGGTTGATTGGTCGCCAAAAGCGTGTATTAAATAGCGCAGCAAATGAGTCAGCTCCAGATCTACTCAAACAAGGCCCTTTTGCTCGAGCTACCTCGATGAGCTCTTCTCGTGCTTCGTCTTTCGATTTTCAAGGGCATCATTCACCCGGTTCGACACCACAAATGACACCTGATGTTGCAGGTAGCTTGGGAACACCCTCATACTTCAACTTGAGCCGAGAAAATACTGTCAATAAGGATTCACGACGAAAGTCTGGCCATAGGAGTGACAGCGGCGGCAGCGACGCACTGACACATATGTTCAACACTTTTTCTTTGAGTGAAGCTCAAAATCAGCAAGGCCTCAATCAAAGAAGAACACCTATTGAAGAATTGAGCGAAAATGAGGCAGCTGGATCACCAGATCTATGCCTTCAACCAGTCACAAGTCACAGCTCAGATGCCAGGCACGGTACACCACCACAAACAAGCACAGGTATGATGCCACCTCCGATGGCTCTTTTCGACCCTGATGATAGTAATCGTCGATTCGTTGGTACACCTGATTATCTTGCTCCCGAAACTGTAAATGGTCTTGGTCAAGATGAAGTGAGCGATTGGTGGTCTGTAGGATGTATCATGTTTGAGTTTATCTATGGTTACCCACCTTTTCATGCTGGCACACCAGATGAAGTTTTCGAAAATATTCTGGCTCGACGAATCTCATGGCCGGACGAAGGCGATTATGATGTTTCGGATGAGGCTAAAGATTTAATGAATAAGCTTTTATGCGTAGATCCACAACAACGGCTTGGGGCCAATAAAGAAGAAAAGTTTTCTTCTGGAGGAGATGAGATTCGAAATCATCCTTGGTTTGAAGGCATCCAATGGGATAAACTTCTTGAAGACGATGCACAATTTGTTCCCGCACCAGAAAATCCCGAGGATACTGAGTATTTTGATTCAAGAGGAGCCACTTTGCAATCTTTCGCGGAAGAGATGGAGGATCAAGCATCTACTCAACATCCCACTCCTGGTGCCGAATATCCTGAACGCCCTCATGATGCTTTGTCTCGAGTTCGAAGTCAAGTCAACAATGTCAAACGAGGTTTGATGCCACTGCATATTCCACCTCACGTTCGAGATATGAAGAGCAGGCGACTTAGCGAACCTGTCGTGGCAGATGATTTTGGAAACTTTACCTTCAAAAATTTACCTGTTCTAGAAAAGGCAAACAAGGACGTTATTCAGAAATTACGACAGGAAGCCATGGCATCTCAAAGTAAGCCGGTAGTCAGTCCTGGTGGTGCTAATAGCGTAGTTACGTCCCCAGCCGCTTTAGAAGGAAGCTCAACATTGCCAATGTCAATGCCTATCCAAAGAACTCTGTCGAATGCTAAAGCTGCTGCTCGACCTTCGTCTCCTTCTGGATTGAGTCAAGCAAATTCTTCTCCAAGTAGGGCTTCTCAACCTTCATCACCTTTGCTTGTCTCATTCATTGCAGGGCAAAATAATGACGCTAGACGCAAAACTTCGAGCAATTCCTCGAGCCTGTCACAGCAGTCGAGCAACAATCTAGCACCACCTGCTAGTTTCATTGATGGACCTAGAACATCTCCTGGTCTTCATAAGACTACTAGTTCTGCCGCTTCATCACCTATCAAGACACGTGGATCAGCACCTCCACCACTTTCATTATCTTCACCAGGAAAAGCGCCACCTGCGACCCCACGGCAAGGTAGCAGCAATTCATCATCTTCAAGAGCCCGCTCGCAAACAGTTGGATCACAAGAAGGAAGTCCTCTACCTGGAGAATTCTTATCCCATCGTAAACGACGAAGCCAGGTGTTTGACATGTCACCTTCCTCTTCGGACAATGAAGGAGAGAAGGCCAATGCATTACTTCGTGTTCAGCGTCGTCGTCAAAGCTCAAGGCGGATGTCTCAAATCACTTTGGCCGATGGTCCTGCTTTTAGACCTTTGGATGTACTGATCTGTGAAGATCACCCAGTTTCTCGAATGGTCATGGAGAAATTGTTGGAAAAACTACGGTGCCGTACAGTCACTGTATCAAATGGTGCCGACGCAATGAGATATGCTATTAGTGATATCAAATTTGATATCATTATGATGGAATTCAAATTGCCTCAAATCAATGGTGCAGATGTGGCTCGAATGATTCGCGAGACCAAGAACGCCAATTCTCAAACTCCTATAGTTGCCATTACTGGTTATTTGAAAGAACTGCAAGCACCTCATCAATTCGATGCTTTAATTGAAAAGCCACCGACAGCCTCGAAGCTTACTGAAGTCCTTTGTAGATTATGTCAATGGAAAGAACCTATATCTATTTTGAACTTTTCTCCGGCATATCCTCCACCATCTGGTCTACGTCAGGAGAGTATACGTCTAGAAGATAGTCCAACTTCTGCTTCATCTGGTTATGCAAATATGCCAGCTGGTAGCTTTAGAGGATCAAGTCGTGAAGATTCTATCAGTTCAAGTCTTTTTGGAGATACTGAGGCTTTTCCAACTGATGATCTTCCTGTTGTCATTAATAGGAGACCTACAGGTGATTGGGATGAGACTGGTCTCGGGATTTGTAACGAGGTTCACATGATGGAGGTCAATGAGTTACCAAAACTACCACCACCCAGCCTTCTTCATAATAGCTCTTCTCCAGCGCGAGTAGAACACCGCCGAAACCTGTCGCGTCAACGATCGTCTGAGAAGATGAAGGCGAAGCGAGAAAGTTTGGAGAAACATCGCCATGAATGTGGTGAATCTGGTGATGATGAGGATGAAGTATTAGGTGATGTTGCTGTTAGAGAAAAGACTAGTCCAAAGGGTACAACTTCCCCAAAGACACATCGTGGTTCTAAACTTGGAACAGAAATGATGCGCACGAATAGTCGTGGCAGTGTTGTTTCAGGGACGGAAATGTTAAGTTCTGACCCAATTGAACCACCTCCTACCGTCACGGAAGAGGCGATTCTTTTATCACCAACATCAGAAATACCTCTAGCGTCGGGGATCTCGGGCGCTACCTTAACACCCCCAGAGATATTTGAAGGCCCTGGTGATAAGGAGGTTGATTTATTCGAAACGCCAAAACAAAAACAGTCACAAAATTCATTCCTAGATGAAGAGCATACCCCTCGACCTACTTCGAAGTCATCTTTTGCAGGTGCAAACGATGATTATCTTGATGCCGTCAAAAATTCTAAAAAAGACCAATAAACCCTGTGTTATCTACTATCACGAACACACAAGTCAACTCTCACAACATACTTCTTTTCAATGTCATATTATTTGCCTCTAGCAGGCACATTACACTTTACAATAAAAATTTTCTTTGTTTGCTTTGTTTATTCTATTTGAAGCTCACGGGTTTCGTTTTTTTTCCCTCGTTGGGTTGTCGCAATGTCTACGGTAATCGAATCATGACTCAAGCGTGGCGTTTGGGATGGATGGGGGAAATATGCATATCATAGGGCGTTTGTTTTTGGTAGCTTTTGATGTGGATGGGGATGGACATGGACAGTGCTGATAAGGATTGTGGATTGATTGATGTTTCTTTTGTTATGGAATGAAGGTGACGATCGGGAACGAGGAAAAGGGGACTGGGGATAGGAATGGAGAAGGGTTGAAACGAAGTCAGTTATATGGCCTCGAGTTGCATATGCATACCAAGAGGACGAGGAGAACGAGGTAAATTGCTGCCACTGTTACATACACCTAGGCGGGCTCAGCAAAGGAGAAGAGTTTAATGGGGATAAATAATGTGCAGAATCCGGTTTGGTTTGGTTTGGATGAGGGTAATTCTCTTACTAGCTAGATGGACCAATGCCTGTCTGTCTTTTGGTATGGGTGCTTGGGAGAAGAGGAGCTTAAAGAAGTTGGTTGTGTCAGTTTAAACATGTTGTGTTTTGGAAGGAAGGGATGAGGGAAGTGAGAGGAGGAAGGGGTAGAGAGGTAGAGGGGAGGGGCGGGGTATGCATGAATGGACTGGATGAAGTGGAGAAGTTCAGGGACTTTTAGTTAAATAGCCACATATGAGATACAAGGAATACATATGAGCATTGGCATAGACATTGACATTGACAAGCATTTATTTGTACTGAATTATGGTGTGTTTGAGTGAAATTCAATGCGATGGGAAGTGAAATGTGTTCAGAATGAATGATTGATGGTTAAGATGATGAATGGTATGTTATAGATCCTGGGATGATTTATGTTGGGTAGGTAATACATGATTATTTTATAGATACAAGTAAAATTACCTCAAGGGTTACAAGTTATATATGTGTTACGGGGCATTGCGCAACATTCACATTCCGCAATGAGCTTAGCTCATTCTGCAATATCCATAAGTTTCGGAATGAACTAGTTGATACCGAAATAGGAAAAAGTAAGGGTATTCCGGAATAAACTAATTGATTCCGAAATGAATTTAGTTTATATATAATAAATACTACAATATCCTAAGAATATTGCAAAATGAATTAATATATACATCAATAAAACCTTTTGAATATATTGATTCGTTATTACTTGCTGTTACGATCGCTAGAAGGATATTACTAGTAAAGCTAAGAAACTCTATAAGGAAGCAGCTTTATTATTAGAGACAAGCGTATAATCGGCAATACGCTATTGTTCGATTAGAAAACTCTATAAAATCTCTGTATTTATTAAATTCTAATATATAATCGATGGTTTATTACTGTTCTGATATTGTTCTTTATTGGATTTAAAAGAAAGAGATTCTCTTAAATAGAAAAGGGATAATGAAAAGTTTGATTACTGTTTTAAGACTAATTGATTCTTTGTCATTTGTGACTCTGACACTTGCTCTTTTTAATTAAAGAAAAAACTACAATTTCGTTATCGCCTTTATTTTCAATCTCGTTATTGTTATTTTCAATTTCATTATCATTTTTTTCTTTTAATATTAATATCTTTTTCGTTTGTAAAATTAAACTAACAAAATATCCATAATCAAAATCATCATTTGTATAATAATAAACCGAATATTTTTATTTATTTTTAAACAATTATATTAATTAATATAATATTTAATTTTACATTTATATGATATTGGAACTCTTATTGTTATTGAAGCTTTTTTTACAATAATATTAAAAAGAATGGATATATTAAAACTATTAATAATAATACTATTCGCAATAGAAAGAGATATTTCATTAAATTCTCGAATCGATACCAACGCTTTGAGAATATTATATTGAAAAATAGAATGAATAATAAAAAAGAATAGAGAATATTGATTATAAAAAGATCGAAAACATAAAAAGAATTCATTAAAATATAGTATTATGAATCCTTAGGGTATTTGCAATTATATTAGCTCATTTGCGAATAGCCTCAATTTTGCTATATACGAGTATATTTCGGAATCAATTAGTTCACTCCGAAATCAAGTTCATTAGCAAATGAACTAGAATATTTCGGAATACCTCAAGTTCATTTCGGAATGTGAATGTTGCGCAATGCCCCGTAACATATAATATATTTATTTGATAATGCTTGATTGATGCACTTAATATCTCCTCAAACCTCCCTTCATCCTCAAGCTTTGCCGTCACAATGTCTCACGCACCAGAAGCCGAATACGGCGATGAAATGGGTATAAAGCGGTGGAAGTGTGTGATTGCATCATGGTTGATAATGGCTGCACAGCACATGTTGCTGGGAGGGATTTAATAGTTCTTCTTCATGATATGTGCACGACAAGTAGCATTACCACAGATAGAAACGAAGGAGCTTTCCTCTCCCTCAAACATATGTGTCAACTCTTGATAAGATTAGATGATATCTTTCCGAAAATTTCTTCTGTAGTTTATCACCTCCAGCTCATTCACGATGCTGTCGGTAACCCAATACGGGAGAGCTAGCTAGCATATCTAAGGGAGGCGAACATGCTTACTTTAGTCGACGATATATGATATGATATGAAAATCACGGTCCACACAGATACTATTTCCCCAAAGACCAGTCGGGTTCAAAAAAAAAACGACATATGCCAAAGTCTGAAGAAGATCGAAAGATTGTGACTTGTAAAATATTCATACAGTCCTTATGACGAATCGAATGGAGCTGGACGCGCTATCTATGCATGACCACCTTTTCCCGTCGACTACATAGTTTGATTTATATCCTACGCGGCTATTATGACATGTCTAGTGATCCATATAACGCTTTTGCAGTAATATATGTAAGAAGCCTTGCTATGTTGGTCTTATTTTCCAAGGATTGGGATTAGTGAATTGGTCTTATGAGGGATTTGTAAGACATATTGTTTCTTTGTTTGTTTATAGTTCAGGATCCTATGCAAGGTAGAGGCCATTTTCTTAAGGGAAGAACGTTATAGATGGTTCAAGTAGAAGTGAAGAATAGGGTAAGTTCTCTATGTAAAGTGGAGTGGAATAGGGGTATGTTGTATGATCTTGAGTGAAACAATGATGGTGTAAGTAGATAGTAGGCTATGCCCCCTCCCGATTCTAGCATCGCACTAGCAGCAGGAGATTTAGTGTTGTCATTGCCAGATATGTGACTCTGGTGTAAGGTATAATTCATCATTTATAAAGACAAACAAGGGTATCTTTCATTCTTTCTTTAAATCTTCCAAAAAATTACAAGTTCTCTTAACTTTAAAGGTATATAAAAGTCTCCGCTCGAAGCCTTTAGAATAAGAACAGATCTATCAACTCCCAAATTCCTCATTGACCCTTTTTCTCTCCTTCCCTCGCCTTTTCCTCTTCAAAATGCTTCACTGTAATCTTAATACCCTCATCCAGCGGAACTAATGGTACGTATCCTAACCTGCTCCTCGCTTTTTCAATATTGAAATACCTAGTCATACAACTAAAGTTCACCTTCATCCTGGTCAGATTTGGTGTCTTTCCAAAAATCCAGAACAGTCCCTCTACAAATCCTGCAAGTCCTACACCAAAGTCCTTTCCAATAACCCATACATGCTCTGTGCCTTTTGTAGATCCGGCGGCTGCCCATACTGCCCTTGCCATATCCCAGAATGGAATAGGTGATCCATTGGTGATGAGGAAGGCTTCACCATCCACGCGCTCGGTATCTAATGGAGTTGTGTTGAGCTTGGATGTCGCAAGGAGGGCGGCAGCGCAAAGAAGATGTGCGTGTGCAACATTCTTCACAAATGTGAAATCGAAGAGATTGGTATTATCACCAAGTTGGAAACCAGTACGATTGGTGTAGTGAACATTGAGGAGAGCGGGTATTAATTGGACATCTCCAGGACCGAAAATACCTGATGGACGAATGGAGGCGGTAAGAAGTTGCGGAGATTCTGGGGCGCGGTTTGCGGCTAAGACTATAGATTCTGCTTCGGCCTATTCAATTTATTGAATTAGTATGGTAAATTGAGCGAATAGTTGGAACAAATAAGCTGAGAAATTGAGAGAATTTAGGAACAAACCTTCGTCCATGAATAATACTCTCGTTGTAATTTCTCAGGTATAACAGGCCACCTCTCATCCGCATTAACCAAATCAGTTGTATTATCGGAAATGATACTAGCACTGCTTGTAAAAACTAAAGCTTTCACGCCAGTCTTTTGACAAGCCTCGACTACACACTCCGTTCCTCCTACATTGACTTTATGGAACAATTGGTTGGTTCCTGTAATTGCGACAGGAGATGCGGTGTGAATGACAACATCTGGCTTGACAGAGTTAAATATTGAAAGAAGAGATTCGAGAGAGGTTATATCGCCGTCATGGTAGGTAATATCTTGTGAAGAATGTCTATTTCGAGTTGTACGTAGGTCGAGAACGGAGATGGTGCAGTTATATCGATCATGGAGAAGAGAGACGATGTGGTGGCCTAGGAAACCGCAGCCACCGATTACAAGGACGCGACCTAGAGGAGCTTTTTGTTGTGTAGACATTTTGAAGTAATTGAAGTATTTGAAATCTGAAGGAGAGGAAGAGAAAGTGTGGAGATTGAAGGTGTTATTTGTTTACGGGGAAGAAATCCTGGGGATTTCGGATCGGGATCGGAGGAAAGTTTTCCCGCAATAATTCACCTATTTCCAAATTGAACCTCATCACACATCAAGCTCGAAATTTACTGTTACGAATGTCATATTAATTATTTAAGGGGCTATGGCGGAATTTTTTTGTAGTGTTATTGAGCGATCCAATAGTTTCAGGATACATGGAGCTTGAGCGATATTGCAGCTTGGCTTCCAAGTGGAAATATGAGTAAGGTTATCAAAGATCAAGCTGCCAATATGCCTTCAAAATCCCTTAACATTTGCTATCGCGATGGAATTCATTGTTTGTAAATGGTTTTAGGTATTGTGTTCGTTTTGTTCCGGCTTGGAAATTAGACCTCATGGCATATATTTGGCTGGCTGGAGAGTTATCAACTTTGTTGTTCAAATATAGATCTAGAATATTGCTAGTCTCAGTGGTACCGGTCTATGTATAGGGGTTATAGCCGAACTTTCAATATGCTACAACCATAGTTCGAGCGCTACCTATAGTATACACTGGATTCTTGAATTATTCACGCTCTTCACAAGGAGCAAATTGGGGAACATGTGAAAAGAGGACAATAAATTAGACGATGAAGCATCGAAGTAGAGCGGTTGCGAAGCAATACGATACATTTTCCAAAAACAAATACATCAGATATGTCGATTTCCAAACTACATTGGCGTGTAGTCTTTCACAGGAGTCATTCCAACTTTTGGGGATTTCCCATTCCTATCCTTTTTCAACTGATAAAACTCCTTGGTAGAATCTATATCACTCTGCTGGATCTCCGGTGGCTCCAGGCTATAATTCATAACACTCAACTCATTTCTCGGTCCCAATTTCACGGCACCTTCTCCTTCAATTTCGATCGCAAACTCATGTCGCAATCCCAATGTATGCCCCAACTCATGCGTAAAAATCTTCCACATGTTTTTCTTGAATTCTTGGTTGAAAGCTAGCGTATACACAAACAGATAGTTCAAATCATTGGCATTTGGAAAGAAAGCTTCGGCTAGTACGCTGCCTTTGTCTCCGCCGTGACAGAGAACGAATGTGGCATCTTTAGCCAATGGAACCCACTCAAATGTAACACCAACATCGGCAGCATTCCATGCTTCAGTTGCCTGGCAAAATTGTTCAGCTGCGAATTCGGCGTCCTCTTGACTGTCAAAACCTCTACTCCACGCTGCCCATCGGATGACGGAGCCGGGCACCCAGCGTGGACACTCGCGGTTGAAACCGACAATGATACTTGTTGGGCCGCCTTGAAGAGCACGAGGAATGACCCTCTGGGTCGAGCATGTCGGGGCTTCTTTGAATAAAGTGCTTGGATGGGCATCATATCTTGGAGCGTCTACAGCTCTGGGTTTAATAGTTTCGAGAGCCTCCTTTCCGAGATCTTTTTCGGCTTCGTCAAGGAGAATCTCTTTTGTCGTGGGACCGTGAGCAGGCATGGTTGTGTCTAATTTGAAAGATGTACCGCACCAGTTTGGAGGTAATGAAGCCAGCTTAATAGACGAGAAGTTGGAAAACTTTGGATTATGATGAATATTGATAGGAGGGCCCTGTAGTGTCTGTCTTTAATCATAAGAAAATCTTGAAGATGAAAGATATGTTGCGATGGGAGATATGTTGCATCCTTTTATAGACGAATGGTTTTGAAATTCATCAGCCATAAATCGTCGATTTATTGATCTGCTTATGTAATCTCTTCTTATTCCAATATTTATCTCATTAATTTCAACAAAGATTTACATGTAATCAGCTTAATGAAATAGCCGAATTCAGAGAAATTCTTTACATTATTTTGAATTACATTCTTAAAAAAAATCAAAGGAATAGCCCGATTCAGAGCCTTCTTTATTTATTTTGAATTCCATACTTATAGGATAAAGACAAGCCACTTCTGAATCCCCTCAGCAACTCAGCCCATACATCACTTAATGAGGAGCTAGAAAAGAAGTTGATGATGCTTTTTACGGATAATGCCGATCCTGACGTCTAGAGTTTTGAATATCACGATGGAAATTCAAGCTGAAAACGTGCTGGAACAAAGCCAAGCTTCATATCAACCACGATTTCATGCCACGACAAGCCGTCACCCACATACCATTCCTTCTCGGCTCTCTGTGGGGTAGAGGTTTTTCTAGGAGCCAACCACATTCCTTAGCACAGCGGTGTCACTGTATGACCAATGCTCAAGATCTCGATTTTCAAGCTGGCAAGTTCCAGTTCAGCAGATGCGGGGTCCTTGGATAAAGACAGTTTCGGATAGCGACATAATCTGAACCCAGATGGAGGAATTAGTTCGAATATTTCGGTGCATATACTGGGGACTAGCCGTTGGATGACGAGAAAGTCATTCATCTAGCCATATCTCACAAGCCACCGTCGTCTCAGGATTGAAATTCATTGATGGCACCTTCAAATATCCGCAAGTGCGAATGAAAGGAGCGGTCAACCAATTTGAGGTGAAAGGAAGCAGTACCGCCTCGGGTGTCTCGCTGTGTTTTGGGCGCTGAGCCTCCGGAGTTCAGGCTGGGTTTGAGCATTGAACTTCGAATGCCTCACATTACCTTGAACACTGAAGCTCTAATGTCCGGATTGGATTTGAGAATTGAGCCGCAATGTTATTTCGCCTTTGAACATTGGCACTCGATTACCTTGATTAATATGAGACATTGAGTTTCCGACAAAGTAGTCATAAAGCAAATTCATGATGTGCCTGCTATTCGCTACTAGAACATGCACAGAGCAGCATATTCCGCAAAAATAGTATGGTGGCTATCATACTAATTCATGTTACTCTCTGACCATTCATGATCGGGAATGCACACGTGTGGACACTATTGAGAACCTGAAGCCGGTTTTTATCACATTCTCGCCAGAGCTCCTGCTCTTTGATATGAAGGCAAATATACAGATGATTCTTCAGATGGCACATGATATAGTTAGCTGATGGATTGAACGTGAGTTTGAGGAGTAACTTGGATGATTTGACGAGGTCTGATGAGGGATGATGGCATCGCGCAAGTTTGCGATGGTGTTGTTAATACAAGAGAATTGAAACTATTTGGAACTTTTTATGCTTCATTTTGTATTATGATTGGTATTCACTTCTACAATTCACTCGCCATCGTTTACCTTGATGGATCGTCTACGGACTTGAGATACAGTAACCGTGCACTTATATTACCCCAAAACCTTAAAAACGCGTAAATTTCGCGAATTGAATTTTAACTCTCTTTATTATTTATTCATCAATGATATTACAATATACTTCCAGAATCTTGAATATTGAAAGGGAGTTAGTTTTTAAGTATCTTACTCTATATTTACGTAGCAAAATTATTAACAAAACTTTTAATAATTCTAGTCCTTATTGTATTATAATTGATCTCAATCTCGAAATGCAAACCGTTTGTTATATTCTATAATAAAATGCATTACGTAATAAAAGAATGAATCTATTTTGTACTCTTCGAACTAGATTTTATACAAAAAGAAAAGAACATATGCTAATTCGATATATTCGATTATATCCAAAATCAACCTATATACAAACAAAAACAACTATAGATCTTAAATGTAGTACTTTTATTATTAAGAAGATTTTGAAGGCCTATAGAATCATCAATTGGAAATATAAAAAGCAGCCGGAACTTATTTAGGCATATGCATTCAAATGGCTTATATAGTGCCTAGTATATAGGAGATTGATAATAAAGGAATAAGGATTAATTGTGTCACGAATCGTGAACCATAGGAGGCTAACCACGTGATACCTCTTATCTCCCATATCAATTAATGAGCTGATCGTCCGTACATATACATTACAATTCATACGATTTAGTATAATAGAATAATGACCTTAATAATGTATACACACAGTTCCATAATCTATAAATAAATATTTGTATAGATATATCTAATCGCTTTTTACAAATCATAATTCTTCAATTGTAAATTCTAAAGAATATAATTGATCTTATTTATTCAATTCTACTATAATTCTTATATATCATATTATCTATAATTCATTTACAAATATCCAGTTATTTAATGGTCTTCCAAATAATACTTTATTTTAATAATACCTTTTTAAATAAACTTTTATAAATATTATATTCAGAGGAAAAAGATCTATTCCAATCTAATCGATAAAGATAAACCCCTTTAAAAGTATACTATCATTTTCATAATACAACGAATTCCTTCTTTTGTATACTCCGAACCTTCGAAAGCATATTCTAAAGAACCTTTTCCTTTTCCTCAATTATTTCAACAATTCTTCAAAGAAAATATGAATATAGGATTGGATAATATTATTATTGGAAAAAAGAAAACTGGTAAAAAGAAGATTCTAGTATATAAAACCGATGCTCTTAACAATTCAATTATTCCTTCCGAATTATTATTACAATTACAAGATCTTTATATAATAATTATGAATTTGAAAGAAAAAAATCGATAATTGAAAACTATAATGATAATGAGTTTTGCAATAATGCAATCTTTTTCTGAACCCCAAATGATATTTATATAAGCATCTAAATCAATAATAATATCTAGAATTCCCTTTATTCCTTTAATCGAAATCCAAGGACTTTTATCTAAACAAACCCGAAGATTCTGAAATTAAAGAAAGAAAACTTTGATTAAACGATTTGATTATTCAAAGCCCTTTAAGGATTCTTTTTCCTTTTTAGAAAATGATAATCTATTTAATAATCAAGAATCCTTTTATTCAAAAAGTCGATTTAATCGATTAAAATTATATTCCTACGCCAATCATAATTCATAGTAAAATATATATATACCAAAACCCACAAATCTTATTACTAAATTTAATAATAATATTGAATCTAAAACTAATTTATAGTAATTATTAATTATAAAACAATTCGAATTATATATTATATTATTTAAAAATGAAATATAATATTGTGTATATATAATCAACCAAATCAAATCGAAAATACAAATATATTATTATACTTTTTATATATGAATACCCTGATTCATAATATTCGAATTGATCGAACAATTTGTAGCGATTTATCGGAATCCGGTCGAAATTGATGATATTCGTTTTCAATATAAGATATGGATTATATTTAATACAATTCGATATAACAATTTCCTAGAATAATATAGGAAATTTAGATTACTTGTTATTCAAATAGAGATTATTGATAATAAAGTTCTATTCAAAGATCTTGAATAAAAGATTTCTGATTTTCTTTTGCGAATAATAATAATATTTATCAAGGATTGTAAGATTATAAAAGAATTCGTAAATATATTTATTAGAATAAATCAAAACGAAGTTTTATTATAAGAATGAAACCGATATTATATTGATCAAAAAACTTCTATAATTACTTGTAAATTAATGGTTATTACGAATCCCTTGTAACCTTTTCAGAGCTTTAATAGCTTCAATTTTGGAATCTTTATATTCCCGAAACCATTTCCATTTTGGAATACCCTTTTTGGATATACCAGCTTTGTTATATCCAATAACTATTCGAATTTCAAATATTTATCGCCCTCTCCTTTTCCTAAAGTAATATGTATATCAACACCTTATATCGATAATTTTAATGAAATCGAGATAGTACAAAAAGAAACAGAAGAATTCGAAAAATATCGGGATGCTGAAGAAAACTTCAGTTCAAAAGCTACAATTGAAGCTATATAGAATGCCTATTTAGAAGAAGAAAAATATTTAAAACCAAATACTTAGATTTTGTTTTTATTTTAAGCATTATACAGGATATAAGATTTCTTAATCTAATTAAACTTATAAAAGAAAAAGCATTTATTTTTCTTTATAATCTTTCGAAAAATGATTATACTTATTGATCAAAAGTACTTATTGATTCTAAAGCAAATAGATTTGTTTTTATTAATATTATATTCTTTATTTGTTTATTTCCTATATTTAAATCCAGAATTATATTATTTAAAGTTTCAATTGAAGTTAAAGAATATAATGATATACAAGACTATACTATTATTTATTTTATATTCTTTAATTTAATAATCAATGATTGTGAACAATCTTTTATCTCTTTTTTTATTATTGAATTAGGGAGTTATAATGTTATTTTAAATAGACTTTGATTATCAAAGATTCGAACAAAGTTCGATTACTTTAATCGATATTTCGAATGGTTTAAAGAAAGATTCTATATTATCTTTTATTCGAATAATCTCTTTGTTATTTAATTATCCTTTTGTAAATAGAAGATCGATCGATTAATTCAATAAAATACTAATCGACAAAATGATCAGTTCGAAGAATATTGGAATCGAAGAGATTCATAATTGAGCAGATCAATTGTAGTTGGTGATATACAACAAGAATCTTCAAATATAAATGTAATATAGATTTTTGTTGAAAAAGAAGAAATCCTGATTCCTTTCAAATTCAATCCATCTTCTTTCTAATCAATTATATTATTATTGTAAATCTACAAATGCCTTTTTTGTATATCACCCGAAATCCTTAATTTATATATATTCAAATCTAATAAGTTCTAATTAGAATACAAAAAAGATAAACAAACTGAATTCTTTATTATTATTTTAAAAGAATTCGATAATATAATAGACTTTTAATAAAATGAATAATATATGGAAAAGAAAGTGTTAATTGTTTTAACCAAATTCAAAAATACAAAAGTTCGAGAGAAACTTGATCAAATATTGACCGAAATCGATTCAGAATCTGAAATACTATTTGAATATCGACAATATTATCGAATCTTTTCCAAGTATAAATTAAACATTTTGCTTTTTAATCGATTTTATAATTATAAAATTATATTAAAAGATAAAGGAGAATAAATTTTATATTATAGTCTATTTTATAAGATATCTTTGGAATAATTGAAAATTGTTAAAGAATATATTATGGATAATCTCAATAAAGGTTTTATTGAATTTAATCAAGCTCTTTATATTGTATCCATTTTATTCATTAAGAAATCCAATAGTAATTTGAGGTTTTATATAAACTTTAGATTATTGAATTTCTTAATATATAAAGATCGGTATCTTTTTCCTTTGATTGATGAAATGTTTTTTTGGTTTTCCGATATTAAGGTTTTTACCAAATTTGATATTTGTTAAGCTTTCTATTGTATAAAAATAAATTCTATTTTGGAAGAGTATATTATCTTTCGAATCCGATATAGATTATATAAATATAAGGTTGTATTATTCGGATTAACAAATAGTCCTGTAATCTATTAGTGTTATATAAATGATATTCTATTTGATTATTTAAACATTTTTTATATAGTATATTTCGACGATATTCTAATCTATTCTGAGAACAAAGAAGAATATCAAATTCATATTAAATTAATTTTTGAACGATTAAAAATCGTTGATCTATAAATGGATTTCAAAAAATACAAATTCAATATTATATATATCAAGTACTTGAGTTTTATTATCTTTATTAAAAAAGTAAAAATGAACCCTAAAAAGATTAAGATAATTAAGAATTGGATCTTTCCGATAATAATGAAAGAAATCCAATCATTTTTTGATTTTTGCAATTTTTATTAATAATTCATTAAAGATTATAATATAATAGTGAAATCTTTTAATGAATTTATTAAAGTAAACGTTAAGTTTGTATTCGATAAAGTATATCAAAATGTATTCAATATTTTGAAGAAAAAGCTTATCTCTGCTTCATTCTTGCAATATTATAATCACTGATTCCCCTATATATTCGAAATAGATATATCCAATAAAATAATTATTAATATATTAGATTTTGGATCATACCGTATATCTAAGTATGGGACTATACTATAATGGGATTAGCCTGTATATGATTCTACCGAATCATACAACTTGTATAATAGCTTCTAGCCAGATAACCTTAGAATAATAAGGCTTTTCCATCCATTCAATATAACTTATTAACAAATTATAAACCCAGACTCTACATATCACTACATAGTTTAAAATTAATCTTCCAGGGTGAAAGATCAAATCCTCGATAGATCCAACAGAGTAAACAAGCAAGGTTGATACAGTTGAGCAAAGAAGCTTGTTATACTAAATACAGCCGGTAAAGCGAAGAATAATTTACATAACAAACAAACAGAAAAGCTTGCTATATTAAATACATCTACAGAGTAGGATTGAGTAGAATCATAAACTACTCAACGGATAAACAAAAAAGCCCACTATATTAAATATATTGACAAAATTGAATCCCAACAATATAGTTAATGCGGGAGAGCCTGCTTTAGAAATTACTTAGGTAGAAGATGTTATCTTTTTATATCCTTTTTTTCAACAATTCGAAAATCAACCAATTCCTTCGATATCTTCTTTCTCTTTCGAAAACCTTTTTGTTTTATATCGATGGTAATGATAAGAAATAAGCATTTTGTAAAACAAAATAAGCCTTTCGAAACCTTTCCAGAACAAGATTCGAATATTCCCGTTCCTCGAATACCTTCGATTTTTATATAATTGATAGGTTTTTTGTAGAAAATCTAATAGGAGTATTGGAGATTATATTTCTGGTATAGTTTTTAAAAAAACTATGAAACCCATATTTGTTTTCGTTTTAGGTATTTTGGGGGTTCGTCTTCAAGATCCATTGTATCTTTTTGTTCGATCTCAGATGATTGTGGATTTACTTCGTTTTTGATTCTATTGAAATGGGTTTGTCAGCAAAATTTAAGACGGTCTTAAATTTTGCTTTTGGTACAGATTCAGGGTTTGTAGAAGTTGATTCTTAGGCTGGAATTTTTGAAATGATGGATTCGATATCTAAAGTATTTTTGGAAGAAGATTCTTAATTTGTCTTTTGGATATTGTTATTTTCATTTTTATTATATCCTATATCATTTGTATTGGGAAGATATTACTGTTTTTTGTTTTGAGGAATAGCATTTCCGTTTTGGAGGAGTGTTTTTTATATTCCTTTTGGAAATTCTCTGTTAGTATTCAACCCTTTCCCTGATTACTATTCCTTTATGTTGTTATTGATATCTTCGATATCTTCTTGTTCTTCTTTTTATAATTACAATTACCAGCTTCACCATCTTTTGATGTGTTATTTATTGTGTATCATTTCAATACTACTTTGTTCTTATTTTTAGATTAGTGTTATTTTGTTGTATCTTTATATTCAATGTTTACAACGATAACTATATTGATGGTTGTGGGGGAGAAGGAGAGTATCCCTGGTAAGAAAACCGAAGGTAGAACCGGAGGCGATTACAGGAGGAGCTGGAGGTGGAATCAAAAAAGGAGATTGTATACCGGAAGATATATAGGGCGATATATTGGGAGGAGCGGACGATTATATTAATAGTAAAAGGATGTGTATTTATTAAACTCCGCTATATAGTATATAGAAACCACTAGATATCTAGTCAAGTGTGGTACTAGAGGTTGATAGATATTATAGCTTTCTGGAGCCGGTAGCAATTTACCAGTTAGTATATGGAGATCATTAATATCTAGACAAGTATAGTACTAGAGGTCGATAGATATAGTGGTTCTCTAAAACAAAAGTTACTAGCTAGTAGCCTATCAGTTATCCTGGTTGGTAACTAGTTATATTTTTGCTACAAAGGGAAAAGTTATGGGTATAATTTTATAAAATATATTATTCTATTAGAGAGAGGCGTTTGTATTACAATATAAAACTGAAGGCTTTAACCCAATACAGTTGGAGGATTGGGAGTAGAAGAGATAGATTTCCTTTAATTTTTATTATGAAAAAAGGAATACTGATTATCCTTTAAAGATTATTATATTATTGTGGAGCGATTATTCTATTCGAATCTTGTTAGATCTTGAATCTTAAAAGATTTAGCAAAGGAATGATCATTCAACGTTATTGGCTTTCTATTTTCAAACTAACATTGTTCAATTCGATTTAAACCAATTGTAGTATTTATAGTTTAACCCTCTTTGCTTTTATATACATTACGTTCCTGGGGGAGTGTTGGATTTTGGATCATACTGTATATCTAAATATAAAACTATACTATAATAGAATTAGCCTACACATGATTCTACCGAATCACACAACTTGTATAATAGCTTCTAGCCAGATAACCTTAGAATAATAAGGCTTTTCCACCCACTCAATATGACTTGTTAACATAATATATTATTATAATAATATAATGAAGATTAATTTCCTATAATTTATTTCTTCAAGATTATAATTATTATTAAATTGAATTACGAAATTCATGATAAAGAAATATTATCAATCATTCGATCTTTCAATTATTGAAGAATAGAATTCGTTGGTTTATTATATAAAATCAAAGTTTATATTGATTATAAGATCCTCGAATATTTTATGATTATCAAAATTTTTAATACTTAACAAATTCGCTGGATAGAAGTTCTAATCGATTATAACTTTATTATTATATATTACCCTAAAAAAGATAACCCTTTTGTTGATACTTTAATCTATTAAACCGACGAATTGGATTTTCAGAACTATATCAAAAAGAAGAATCATTACTAATAGTTTATTAAAGATAACTAAATTGATACCGAAATTATGAGAAAAGCTTTATAAAAGTATCACCCAAACGAAACAGCGATTATTAATATCGATTTGAATGAAATCGCTTTTCGATTCGATTTAGTTAATTGTATTATCGAAGTAAATAAAACTACAAATAGTTTACTAATACTCAGAATACAAATTATTCAAGGTTACAAATATATATCACTCCAAAATAACCTTTTATTCTATAATGACCACCTAATAATACCTAATATCGATAATCTTCGAATTTATTTAATTCGTGAAGCTTATAATTCCGTTTCTATTATTTATCCTGGTATAAATAAAACCTATCTCTTATTATTTTAACAATATTATTAATCTAGAATATACAATATCATAATCAAATATATATATAATTTGTTAACTTTTGGTGCAGGAAGTAGTAGTATTGTTGACTATGTAGGTTGAACTAAGGATCTATAATTCTAATAGGAATAGAATTGAGGTTATCCCTAAATATAGTTTATACACCATTGTAATCTCGTAACCTCAATTCTAATTCTATAATAGCCTTATTTCCAATACTCCTCTATTGAGGATATCCTATTCGACCCTCCTAAACTACTAATCCCAATATTTTCTTGAATCTTTCGAAAGCAATTCTTATATAAAGCTTCATCATTCTGTTAATAATTATATTATATATATTGATATAATTTGTAGCGATTTTCTTTTTTTTCTATCAAATTCCTAATGAAATAATAATTGATATTTATATATTTGGATTGTTTATATAAATATAGGTTTTTGGTTAAAGTTAAAACACCTTGATTATTATCAAATATTTGAACTATATCTTTATTCTTTTCAATATAATTTGATCTAAATAAATCTTTAAGTATTTATATAATCCATCTTTTTTATTTGATGAATATTGCTATTATAATATATTCTGATTTTATATTAAAGCTAACCATAAACATTTGTTTTTTATTAATCTATAATATAGAGCCTTTATAGAATATTACAACTCTCTTTGAAACACTTTTCCGGTTATATTTATCACTAACTCAATCTGTATCTGTATATATTTTTATTGTATTATCAGGTATATTATATTCTTTACAAATATCAGATTATACTCCCTTTGACCCGAATTATAGTTTCTGTTTGATTATTGATCGTAGATATTGTATTAGATTCTTCAAAGTTATAGTATAATGTTTTGCTGGTTTTGTCATAAATTATAAAAGTCTTTCAATTGAAAACGCTATATCTAATCGAATATATATTATTAGATAAATCACACTTTTTATTCATTATTGATATTCGTTCATATCTACTAGTTCATCATTATTGGTTGCTGGCCGGAGATAGGTATAATCCATTATTAGCAGTTTCTTGATTTGATATTGTTTATATGTAATACTGTATTTGATTAGTATAGTATCGAGATATTCTTCTTAATCTATAATTAATATATATGTTTTTTTATTGCGAATAACTCTAACATCTAGGATCTTACTAATCTTCCCTAGATTCTTGATGTTAAAATAGACCGATAGTTTTTCATCGAATCAAATGATTTATAATGATGTATATAATGCAATAACGATATTATTAATATATATTAATAATATTATATCATAGTCTTTAGATATATATAAATATAGATCTACCAAACTTTGTACAAAATCTATACCTAAAAGTTCTTTCTTCAATAATAAATTTCAGTTCTTTCTAGTTTGCTTCAAATTATATAAACTTTGTAGGGTTTGTAATATATATCCCTTTTTGATTTTGATATCTTAAAGTAATTCAAGATAGATCTTTTCCTTCAAGTATAATTCAATAAAAGCGTTTTTGATATCGAAATATGAATATTCCAAATTTTCCTTTGCAATGATAGTTAGGAATAATTTAAATATATTTAATCTTATTATTAATACAAATATTTCATTATAATCCTTTTCTAATATTTGATTAAATTTTTAAGTCATTAATCTTATTTTGAATTATTCTATTTTGTTATCTTTAATCTTAATTATAAATATTTATTTCATCGAAACCAGATTATTTCTTTTAAAAAGTATATATTTTTTCTAAATACTATTTTGAATTAAGGATATAATTTCCTTTTAAATAACTTTTTTCCATTTTTCAGAGTATTCTCGATCCGATATTGCTTCCTTATAAATTCTTGGTATTTTGATTCTTAGAACTTCTTCGATCGGATATATTATATTTTCTATATTATCTATATCTATTAACGAAATTATGAAATCTGAAACGATTTTGTCTTTGATATAAGGGTTCATTTTGTAAATAATTAGAATTGTAATCATAATATATTCTATACTTTTTTGAGTTTTGATCTATATAGATATTATAATCAATGCCTTTATAATCTTGCTTTTCTGTTTTTCTTTAAAATCTTATTCTATATCTCTTTTCCGTTTTTGTATTAGATATTTTAAGGATTTGTTTTCAAGATTTATTTCATTCTTTTATTTGATTTCAAATGATTATGAATTTATTTCATTTTTTGATTCTATTAAAATAGATTTGTTAATAAAATTTAAGACAATCTTAAATTTTGCTTTTGGTATAGATTCAGGATTTGCAAAAGTTGATTTTTGGGTTGAATTCTTTGAAATGATGGATTCGATATTTAAAGTATTCTTGGAAGAAGATTCTTGATTTGTTTTCTAGATATTGTTATCTTTATCTTTATTGTATATTAATATTGATATATCTAATTTACCTGGTTTCAATTCAATAATTGGGATACTTAATACAATTATTAAACTCGATATAATATTTATTGAAGAGAATGTTTGGAACGAAGATAATACAGATATCACATTTGATATTGAGGATGGAAAAGGTGTTTTGTTTATTGCTGGTCTATTATAAGGTTTTCGATTTGGTTTTATATTCTTTATTCCTTATAGATCTGATTCACAATTTCTTAATTTAAGATCCAAATCTCCTTTTCGATGAAATTCATTTATGATTATTCTATTTGATCGAAATGTATAATCTAATTCTAAAGAATACATTTTGATATATTTATTTGTAGCTTTTGAGTACTCTAAGAATATACCGATTTTCGAAGTGTCCTGTAATTTGTTGTATCTTTATTTTTTCGGAATAATCTTGGGATTGATATAAGCGTAATATTTGCTTCCCCAGATTTTGTATATCTCTATATCTGGTATTATATCTGTAAAAACTTCTGTAGGGGATCGATCTATTCCATTTATATCAGGACCAATACTAATGCGATTCTTGATATAAGCATCGTGTTTTATAGCTTTGTTCCAAAATTCTAATAGTAATCTAGTTTCTTTTAGCATTACTTTCATATCTATTTTTGCAATCCTTATATTCTGTTTTATAGACCCGTTTTGATATGAAAAGGTAATTATTATAACTTCGGATTGTATACCTGATAACTATTCACAAATAGTTTATAAAAATTCCGATATATTATCAATCCTAATTGTAATAATCTTTTCTTTAATAACTAATTCCATCTCCTTTTTCCAAGTTTTCAATATTTGAATTGCATTATCTTTTTGTTTAAATAATATAATCCAATTTACTTTTGTATAACTATCAATAATCAATATGAAATAATGATTCCCTCAAATCGATTTTGAGAATGATTCTGTAATATCGAAATGTATAAATTCGAATCTCTTTGATTTGTATAGATTCAATTACTTCGGAATACGATTGGTCATTTTAGTGAGTATATATATTTCGCAGATATTTAATTCAATTGGGATTTTTATCGATTTGGTTATATTGAATACCTTATATAGATTCTTGATCTTGTCTGGATCTAAATGGTTGAATCTTCGATATTATAATAGGTATCTCTTTTTCTCCTTGAATATTAATTTGTTATCGATACCTTTGATACTATTGATTATCTTTGAAGAAAAGCCTTTTTCCTGATCATTTTGATATACATTAGAATAGAAAGCTATATCCTCATATCCTTTGGTCATATATAAAACTATATACATTCTATCTTGCATTTTAGTACAAATGACTTTTTTATTATCCTTCTTGAAATATATATGATGAAAATTGAATTCCTTTTGCAGTCCTATTTTATAGATCCTTTTTCCTGATAGCAAGTTTACTTTTAGCTTTGATATATATAATATATTTGAAAGTAATATCTTAGAATTATTTTTGTATACTATATTCACTAAACCCTAATAGCGATAATACATCATTCCTTTATTAATCTTTATCTTTCGTTTAATAATAGATTCTATTGATCTGAATAATAAAGGTTGATCAAACATATATGAAGAAGTGTTTATATCGGTATATTATTTATTAGAGGAAGTTTTATTAATAATTTCCTTTATTAAATTATAATCTTCTTTTATCATATCTTCAATATCAGAATCTGATTCAAAAGTATTGTTAACAGAATATATTTAGTCTTTCTTATTGAAATGGATCTTCTTTGGATTCGATGATCTTCTTCTCTTTTGATGATAAAGATAATTGCAAAGGAATTTGTTGACTCGTATTAAATACAGGTAATCTTATATATAATGATTTTTTCTTTGATATAGATTGCAAATATTGTTTAGAATCTCGAAATCTGATTTTTGATATCGAAAAGTATACTTAGATCTTTTTGTAATTTGTATTAATTCTGATTTATCCTTAAAACGAAATTCCTTAATCTATAAATACTTGATCTTATTATTGATACTAAAACTGATTTGGATATCCAATATATCCATTACTTTTTGATAATCGATTGGAAGATTATATATTAAAACCAAAAACAAGGTAATATCTTGATATATTAATCAATAGTTTTCGTTTATAATTCCTAATTTCCTTTTATATTCTTTTAGTTTATCCCAGACTTCGATAATGATTATATCGGGATGGATATTGGATTAGAATTTGAAATTCTGGATTATTGTTATATATATATTAGTTATAACTACATTGATTCTAATATATTTTGATTTAAAGTATCTCCAGAATGTATATACTGTTGAATATTTGTCGGTAAGAACTTCATTGTTATCATTGAGTATTATGCAAATATACGATAATATATTCATTTTGTTCTTTAAATATTCCGATTTCAATTTGATATTGTAATATATACGATTATTGATTTTGTAGACAGATACTATATTGGATTCTGCAATCTGTATATATTTGTTTAATATTTGATCAATTGTATAAAACTATTTTTTTCTTTTCAATTATATCTTTGTTTGTTTGAATCATCGCTTATAATTGTTTTGATCAAATTTCGAAGGATTGTTTGATTCCAATATTATAAAGGTTTCTTATTATTTGATAAATATCGAAGATAATCTTCAGATTTTTAAAACAGTTTTAAAAAAAAAATATATAACAAATAAATTCAAAATAATAAAGAAATATAAAAATAAAATAATAAAAGAATTTGTAAGATCGTATTATAATATATTTTCTTATAACTATGCGAACTTGCTTTTCGCTTCTGTTATAATTCTGTATCGGTATTGTACAAATTGTTCTCCGCTTTGATTTGTGATATTGTAAATTATAAATTGTATTATTATATTTCAACTTTATTTCGATAATATTATATGAAAACTTTGATTTTCACTTTATTCTACCCCTATTAGTTATACTAATCCTTTCTCGATTTGCTTTGTTTTCTAATTATTATTGTGCAACTAGATCTTATAATTTGTTAACTTTTGATACAGGAAATAATAGTATTATTGATTATATAGGTTGAATTAAGGATTTATAATTCTAATAAGAGTAGAATTGAGGTTATCCCCAAATATGGTCTGTGCATCATTGTGGTCTCGTGACCTCAATTCTAATCCTATGATGGCCTCATTTCCAACATAATTGTTATATCTATAAATACAGTTCCGTTTTATATAATTGTACCCCCGATTTATTGTATCCATTTCCGATTCTTAATCGAATATGATAATATATTATTATAGATTATTACAATTTTAATAAGGATAAATACAAATATAATAACATTTTAATCATTATTGATCGATTAATAAAACAAACTATTTCTATACCTTATCACAAATTAATCAATATTCGAGTTCAAATACAATTATATTTTTATTATATATATTAATATTATAATCCTTTTAATATTATAATATCAAATCGCGGCCCTTAATTTATATTATAATTCTAAAAAGAATTCAATCAAATCCTAAAAACCAATTTCAAATTATCCATTACTTATCATCCCTAAATCGATAATCAAATTAAAATCTATAATTAATACTTTTAACAATAATTAAGATTATTTGTTAATTACTATCAAAACAATTGATCAGAATTCCTATCTATAATGAATTACACACAATTTATTCTTCTATACAACTCCTTAGAAAGATTTACACCTTACAAAACCTTATACAAACATATACCGAAATATATATAAGAATAAAAAGAAGATATTAATAAATTAACAAATAATATAAATATATATAATATCTATATATATATAAAATACAATAAATTAACTTTCGTATAAACAAAAGAAGGTTTATTATATATTCAAGCCAAGATATCGAAATCTATAAATACTTATCGATATAAAATCGATTTCGATATCGAAGATTATATATAATTCAATATAAAAAGTTATTCTATTTAGAGATTATTCAAAAAACTAAACTTCCTAATTTAAAGAAGATTCAAGATTATTAATCGATTTGAAAACTCTTTTAAACTCGAACTCCCGATTATAATGAAAATTCATTTTGTTTTCCCTCTAGATCGATTATATAAGGCATATAACGATCCTCTTCCTGATCAGATACTCGAATCATCTTTGCCTATTAATATAACTGATGATTCGGAATAAGAAATGAAAAAGGTTTTAGTAATAAAGAAAATACGAAAAACCCTATTATACAGAGTTTTGTAGCTTAATAGCAATACCGATCTTATTTGATATCCTGTTTCCGATCTTAAAACATCATTATACCTTTTACACGATTTTCATTTGATTAATCCAATATTATTTGGTCCTCCTAATCGACTAATTGATTAAATAAAGCTCTATAAGAACAGAAAAGATAATTATAATCATATAGATAATAATTCATCTATAAAATCAAAGAAAAGAAAAGTATTCTTCAATACAATAGACTAGATATTATGATTTTATAATAATACATATATATACAATTATGAAAAAATCAAAAACTCATATAAATTCAAAGGAATTTGATTGTATATATATATAGCCCAAATTCCATACAATAAACAAACTACCATCACCAAAACAATACAAAGGCAATATATTTCAAAAAATTTATATTTATAATTATTTCAAAAATTATACAAAAGAAAGTTTGAATATAATAAAAACGAAATATAACATCACCCTTATCGATTTCATTCAATTTGGCTG
The DNA here is from genome assembly GCA_014898415.1 of Stromatinia cepivora. Classification (NCBI taxonomy): domain Eukaryota; kingdom Fungi; phylum Ascomycota; class Leotiomycetes; order Helotiales; family Sclerotiniaceae; genus Stromatinia; species Stromatinia cepivora. The sequence goes on along the minus strand of RCTD01000042.1, from coordinate 8,613 downwards.
ATTTAATCAATTTGATCAATTAACTTAATCGATTTCGGAATTGATTATATTAATTATTCATTATCACTATACCATAATTCAATCTCTTTCCCTTTTCTATTAAAACTTTTTCTTTTTAAAAGTTCTTTAAATTAAAGAAAATATGAATCAATATTAATTTAACCAATTGATAAACAATTTGATCGATTTGATCAATTCATTCGTCATTTTGATCAATTTGGTCGATAATTTTAATCAATTTAATCAATTTCCAGTAAATTGATCAAATCAACCAAAATGATCAATCTAATTGATTTAGAGCTCATAAACCTTCACAAAATCTGATTTCCGATAAAATAGTAATGGAACAAAGGAATGAAACGTTCAAGAGCGAGCTTTTCCGAAGAAGGGAATAATATTACAAATCGTAAATTATAAAAGGTTAACCATATAATACCTCTTATCTTCCATATCAATTAATAAGCTGATCGTCCGTATACATACGTTATAATTCATACGATTTAGTATAATAGAATAATGACCCTAATAATATATACACACAGCCCTATAGCCTATGAATAAGTATTTGTATAGATATATCTAATCGCTCCTTACGAACCATAGTTCTTCAATTGTAGATTCTAAAGAACATAATTGACCCTGTTTATTCAGCTCTACTACGGCTCTTGTGCGTCACAAATTGTATAAAGCAATGAATGCTTTATAAAGCGGGGACAGGGTAAAAGAAGAAAATAGTACTTCTACATTTCTGTTCAGAAATGGGAATCTAGAATGGTTCAAATATATAATACGAATAAAAATATAAAGGTTATAATCTGAAAAGGCTTTTAGAATCTTAAAAAAAGCAATCTATATATAATGGATAAAGATTTTGAGAATAAGAAATATAAATATAATACTAATTTATATTTCGAGGTCTTTGATATTAAAATAGACCTTGTTTTTGAAAGATTAAATCTAGGGTATGAATTTATACAAAATAATGCTTCTATTTATTGTATTTATAAAATACAGGATTAATTTCAAAAGAAAAGGATCTTAATATTAAAGGATTAATCTCCTTATTCTTTTGATTTTAATTTTATTGAATATATTTGATAGGCTTTAAAAATAAGGTTATATAAAATATTTCCTAATATTGCAATTGATAAAAGCGAATCGGAATATATTAAACAAAAATTAGAGAATTGTTTACAAATAATTTGGGATATATTAGATCAAGAATTATTCGATAAATTAGAAGCGAATATGCCTGATAGAATTGAGGTCTATATCACAATAGGGGATTGGCATACAAAATATTGATTAATTATGAGACGATAAGGATTTGAATTTTTTGGGGGGAATAGTATAGATATAGAACTTCAATATATTCAAATTTTAGATTATAATAATTAATGGTTGATTTTATAATTAAATTGAAAGATAGATATTGAATATATAAAAAAACTGAAATTAGGTTGTGGGGTAATATAAGTTGACTAGTACTATAAGCATTCACTTGAGTTCTAGCATGTATTCAAATGCGTAGTATCGTGCCTTTCAAAGTTTTACCTCTCCTTAGACAATAAGTTGTATAGATCGAATGCTTCAATGGATAATGTAATTGGACGAACTAATATGATGGTTTTATCTCTAATCTTCCGAATTGATTGTTAGGCTCTGACTATGGAGTATTGTATAGCTAATCACATACTTATTTTCTATCTAAAATAGTAATTCATCCACAAAGACTCTTTCCTTTTCCAACATAATTCTCTTATTTCTTATTCGGTTATTAATCTCTAAGATTATTCCTTTATAACTACACCAAGCGCACAGCAGTTCATCTAGTGCTCTGGATGTTTAAAACTGAATATTCAAAATGCAGTTACTGAGTTATAGCCCGATAATTGATCTCAACATGATCAATCCGTGAAATTACTCACTTAGCTTCAACCCCCAAGTCACCACGTTCATCTAATTAAGCGAAACCTCCATCCATCTCAGACTCTACCCTGGATCACAAGACCTCCGAAGTAGCAACTACACTATAACTCCATCAATAACCATTTTTCGAGTCCCTAATTTTACTAAATAGCAATCGGGCATATTATCTACAATTTCAAGAGTTGATTAGATAGAGTTTTGATATTTTCTCTCTTACAATTATTCACCATAAAATTACATCGAAGCTACACCATCGCCGTCTCTTAGTATTAGTCTAGTCATTCATACCTTTTAGCGTCTTATTTCTATCAATCTGGATTCTGAATACATGCCGGAATTGAAATTCTGCCTCGCATACAGATACATGCAGTGAGCTAGCGTTTTATATGAAACTATCCTCCGATATCTACACAACAATCACATGATTTTCGAAGCATCTCCCTAACATTTATTTTTCTCTGACGGGGTAAATCTTCAGAATTTCGATTAAGAGGTATGATGAGATTAACAAGAATTGTATCAACAGATGCGGAAAGAATTAGAAGAGCGCAGTAGAAATCAGCGAGATGGGTAGTATCTGCGAATTTGAAGAATGGGGATAGGGTAATGGGACGATGATACGTTGATACATGGCTTTGGGGAGATTGTTAAGGCGAGAGCTTTGATGTAGATAGATTTTTTGGGGGATTTTTTGAGGAGGAAATCCCAATTTTTTTGAGTCGTGTTTCGTCGGGATGATTTTCTCGTGTTTATTATATCATTATTATTATTAGTCCAAATAGATAACCTTTACTTTCCAAATAATAAAAATCTAAACAGTTTCAAGCCCCCATTCCCCATTCCCCATTGATAATAGCCGCATACTCATATTTACAAAGCGCATTTTTATCAAACTCAGTCTCAGTCTCCCGTCAATATCGCAGATCCACAAACTTACTAAAAAGGTACGAATAAAGTTTTGAAATACGGAATGAACATGATACTCCTGACCAAAAATCGTGATACGGACATCGCACTTTTGACCGGGATTTCGATATATGATTGGGTTATTTGGAAAAGAGGTTGTGGTATGAGGTTTCGGTCTTTTGGGTTGCATGCTTGGTGGTATATATCAAGGATGTAGGGCCGAACTGGACGATAGACGTTTGAGATTGATATCTGGAAGACATGTTTTTGGGAGATTGATATTGGATTATCGAGGATGAATATAAAAGCGGATGTGTAAGAACTTAAGAAACGGAACCCAAGCACCTATTAAATATCTAAATCTAAAATACAGCGATAGCACAACTTCCACCTCGGTATATCAATTCCGCCGCGTGAAAATCCCTATTCCAATAGCTATAGCGAACGAATGACCTTAGGACCGTAACAATATTGATCAATTAACCCCCCTATACTAAAGAACTCAGTTAGATAATACTGGTCTCTTCAATGGAGATGAAGCGGAACTTGTAGCTTTAGAGAAATTTATACTGTTTGAAACACAAGTACAACTATTGAATGACCGTTGGTTATTCATGAAAACATGTACAAAAACATTTACAACCGAACTCCTTTGTTCATACATGAGAGAAAATATTTCTAGCGTAGGGGAAAGCCCGCATTCTCCAAGTGAAGCCCAATCATTGGGACTTTGTTGTTCTATTGAAAGTTGGACATTAATGTAGATTAGCCCGATGTCCCACGAAGAGCTCTCCAATGCCGTAGTAAAACTAGACATTGGACTCAGATGCTAGTTTATCTCAAATATTGAGATTTATTGGTGCAATAACCCAGGAGAAGAGTGTATTTTCCCCAGTAAAACCCAAATATTGAGCATGGTACTATTCCTTCCCAACCTGAAATCCGGCAAATGGACAAGACGTTGGAGCTTCTTTCGTTTTTTCATCCATAGGTGCCTTCTCGCCATTCCCCTCGCCATCTCCCTCAGACTTTCCCTCTCCATCAATGACTTGTTTCCCTTTCAACCAACCCTCCCTCTCCACCATAACCTCCTCCATCTCCTCCGCAAATTCATCACCATCCCTCACATACCATTTCGCAAATAGATCATTTTGAATCCATAGTACCTTTCCAATTGCTTTCACAATCGCAATTTTTTTCTCCATCCTAAGTTTTGGATGCGAGAGAACTGCTTCGAAAATTATATCTTGGATAAATGCAAGACAAGCTCCTATATGAACGTATTCGACATGTAAAGGATGTTTACGACCGCGTCCTACGTGCATCATTCCGACTTTATCGAGGTATTCCCAGAATTCCATTTGGCTTGGATCTGAACAGAGTTTATGGAGATATCCTCTTAGGAACTACGGAAATTCTTAGCCCAATTGACCGATGGTATAAGTATAGAAAAAAACAAACCATTTTTCGATGTAAAATCTGAGGACTGTCCTCATCCGGCATCTCATCTAATGAACCCTCATAACTAGTGCTACGAGTAGTGAAAGCACGTGATGTGATATCATATTGGAGAAGTTTTCTGTATACGATGTTCACGACGGCTGGTATGAGTTGTTTGATATATTTTGAACCATATATAAGGGCTTCTATATCTCCTATTCGAATCATTTCAGTATGTAATTACCTAGTAGGTGGATTTGTATGTCGGGACTAACGTGAACTAAAGTCAAGGAAGGAGTGTAAATAATGAATTCGTGCTTCTAGGTCCGTGTAAAGTTCTTTCCGATCAATATGTAGTCTTGCTCTTGAAGCCATGATAATGCCTCTTGTTTTTTTTTTGGTATTGTTTTGACTGATTTGTTGACGGTATACAAGATAAGTAGGTTAAGAAATGTATGGTAGACATCCTGGGGTATACGCAGAGTTCATATACCCCCGAAACTCATCACGTAGGATGATAGATATCAGCCCATCGGAGCATTGCGATTTCAAACCAAACGATAACTTTATATTTTTGAGCATGCTGCCGTTAAATTATCTGGCTATGTTGTCAGAGTGGTACGTTTTTCGAGTTTGGATCAGATCATATTCGGGTGATGTGAAGGCGATGCTTGGGCGCTAATACTGTTGACAGAGGTCGCTAACCAATCATAATGATTACCGGATTGTATTCACGTGACATCAAGAAAACGAAATTTGTGTTGCATATCTGAAGAAGTGAAGTTTGATGATGCATGCAAAATTTCGGTTGCCATTTACTTCAACTTTCACTACTCTCATTCTCCACCATCTCGTCAAATTCATACTGGTTCAAAGTCTACTGAGTAATAATTCCATCTTTCGATTCAAATATGGTGTTATATTTGCCATGTATAAATCGATACCTTATCTTAGATGCGATCTGCTCTCATCGGAATCCGGGTCATGACCTCGGAAGGATTTATGTCTTTCCTTTCGTATCTGTAACTTATGTATATGTAAGAGGCGTAGTTCACAACAAATGTATATATATATATAAGAGGCGTAGTTTACAATAAATATATATATGCATGCTTTGAAAATTCGATCTAAGATTACCTCAATAATATAATAAACACAAGCCTAAGTAATCTTCGCTAGGCTTAAACCGTATCCGTAAATGACGGAGTATCTTACCAAACCATCGGTATTTTTCGATGAACAAAGCGCTTCTAAACTCTATCATGTCCTATAACAGACACCCTTGAATTTAAAAAATCATGGGTGCGAAACGGTGAGTAAGAAATAGTTGCTGCGCTTCTGTGCCGCGTTGTGATGTGAGGTTATATTTGGGATTGGAGGGGTAGACGCCAGGGGTATAGATTCGGATCTATCGGGGCTGAGATATGTTGTGCCACATTACTAGGTACCGTCCCTACTGCTAGGTATCTAGGAACTAGAGGAAGGGGTCCGAGCAAATTCTCGAAATAACTTAACAACCAACCATTTTTCAAATATTAAGCGCCATTACCCGATCAAGATTAGTAGTAAGGTTACCTTAATTTGCGATTACATGTAAGAGCGGGGAGATCTCTTCCAGTTTAAAAGATTGAAGACTTCACTTCAATTGAGTGAGGTTGGATCAATATTCCGGCTGTGCTTTTGATCATTCGAATGACATGATATCAATATCGAATCCAGTCAAGATGTTACACTCTTGATTGCACCCATACTAAATCGGGAATGTCTTCATGTCTTCATATCTTCATTAGGCAATTGTTCAAATGTCGGATGAATTTCTAGTATCAAGATCATATGCAGGACTTCCAATAACCTATCCATGTAAAGTAGCATCGAATCCAAAGCTGTGCTGTGCCATACAAAAAAGACCACCCGAGAGACCTTTTTATATATTGATCATTTGTCTCACAAGCCATAATCAGATTTTTCCTCATTTTGATTTACATATCTTCCCAAGTACTTACACTTACAATTAGAAATTTCTTAGATTTTTCTTTGGTAGAGTTGTCCAACTGTTGGTTGTTTTGTTTTATGTTGATAACATAACGACGTCTAATCCGATACACCGATACATTTACATATGAGTTGACATTTCCCATGCTCATTTTAGTTTTTTTTAGTTTTTTTTTTAAATATTCACTTTTGAGGAGATTGGAAGAGGAGGAAAGGAAAACACCTGCACTGCCTGATTTGATCAAGGTTGGTTAGTTACATCATCTCATAATTCACCTTCATATCCTCGGCACATCAAATTTATATCGACATACAAACACTTTGAAGAAGTCATCTATGAAGTCATATACTTCTCAAGATATTTTCAACTTCAATCTTTCCTTCATCTCTTTGGCAATCGAGTTCGGCTCAAGACTTGATTTTGAATCTCTCATTTGATTTCTTCCCTCCTTCTTTTCGAGTTCCAGTCAATGCTTGATTTGGGATTCGTTATTTGGTATCTTCTTTCAATCAAGCTTCCCATCGATATTAAGTCATCAAAATGTATCTCAATGTAGATATCGGTACATTCAATGAATTCCTTGTCATACGAGACTCTCGTGAATGTGCGAGCGGACAACTATGGTATGTCTGCACTGAGAATAACTTTCGGGGTTGTTGTTCTGTAGATGCATGTTCAGTATCAGAATGTCCAGATTCAAGTACCGCTGCAGTTGGCGCATCGAGTTCTTCTACAACTTCTTCTAAGTCTACGTCCTCTCCTTCTACAGAAACCACTTCTTCTTCTTCTTCTTCTTCTTCTTCTTCTTCTTCTTCTTCTTCTTCTTCTTCTTCTTCTTCTTCTTCTTCTTCTTCTTCTTCTTCTACATCAACTACATCATCTCAAACAACCGAATCCTCACAAATTACACTACAGACACCAACACCCAGCACTATCCTCTTAACCACAACCGTCAGCCACCCAGTCATTACAACCCAAACTCCATCAAGCTCCCCAACCATCCTAGCAGAATCAACTACTCACCCCAATTCCTCAAATTCAACACCCATCATAGCCGGAGCTATCGTTGGCGGTATCGCTCTAATTTGTTTCGCTATGGCTGCATTTTGTTGTTTCTGCTTCCGACAAAAGAAAAAGCAAGATAGAGAGAGGATGTTTGCAGAACCAGAAAGTCCAGATCCTGAGACCATTCAGTTTTATACTACGACGGGAAAGACGTTACAAACTCCCAGTAGTACGAGGATGAGTAGAAGTCCGAGTGGTGGGTTTTCTGGGTTGGGAGGGTTGGGATTGGGGGATGTTTTTGCGCCGTTTGGTGGAAGTAAGTTTTCTGGGTTTTTTTTATGTTACTTTAACCCTGTGATATTTTGGCAATGTAGGGAAATTTGAACTAATTAATCTCCTTTGGATAGAAACTCGCAGCAGTAGTAAATCCCCACCCTCAACATCACCACCCGGAGGCCCCTCAATGACCGAATCCCAAATTTCCGCACCCATCCCCGCAAACCACATCATTCATCCCACTCCTATCCCCGAATCACCAGAAGATCACGAACACGATAAACCACTCTCTTCCGACCCTGAAAAATCATCCCTAACACCACCTCCCGAATCCTTACATCCAGCTTTCCATGTTCTACCCGGGACTAGTTCACGACCTGCATATCGGCCTGGATTGGGTTTTACGATTATTGAGTTAGATGGGAGAGAGGTAGGTAGAAGAAGTGACTCAAATGGAGGTTCGATTGCAGGAAGAAGTGAAGGGATGAGTATGAGTGGTAGTGAGGGGATTGTTAGTCCAATGAGTACGCCTAATACGAATGAAAGGGCCAATTCGAATGGATTTAGTGCAATGAGTACACCTCCGTTCAATTTGACTGCTCCGGCTACCTCTATGAATATTCCTCAAGGACATGAACAAGGCCAAGGCAGTTGGCACTCAAACACAGCACCTTACAACCTTCCACTCAATGGCCCTGCACCCACCCAATCCTATCACCACCGCAACAATTCCTCCACCAACAACAGCAGTTCAAGTTCACCAAATCCTTATACAATCAATCAACCACAAGCACAAACACAATACGCACAACAATTAGCGCAAGCTCGCCGCATGAACGCTACGATAGTTGATAATCCATATCAGATGTATAGGGATAGTAGGGAACATCAACAGAATATGGGATATCAGAATGCGTTGGAGCAGGCTCAAAGTCGGGATCAGGCTCGAGTTCAGGGTCAGGCGCAAGGACAGTTACGAGGACAGAGACAGATACCCACGCAGAAAGGAAAGGAACGAGAGAGAGTAAGTGAAGGAACCGAAAAAAATAGACAGGAAAACGAAG